>JH651226.1:1667324-1697381 GCA_000260095.1 Tetrahymena borealis
TGGATAATTTCAATAAAAGAGACTCAGAGGTCTACTTTTCTAAACTCTTCTTTGAATTGGATTATCTATGTCAATAATTAGTATATCTAATTATTCTATTGGTAATTTAATAATTTTTTCATACTGATAAATCATTCTATCAACTTTATATATGTGGGTTTTGTATGCTTTAGTAATAGAATTATAGGATTCAGAATTAAGTTTTAGTTAAAGATATAATTTAATTCCTTTTAAGTATTTTTGAAGAGAAATTATTTTCTTTCTATGATATCCTTCTTCAATTTTTATTGTTTCGACATATTCATCTGTGTATTATTATAGTAATTAATCAATCTCTTCAATTTTATCAGGTTTTGAATCATTGATATCATGCATCATATCATAGGATTAATTATATTTACTTTTAATATAATTTTTTATTAAATCAGCCTTATTTTCCTTCCCTAAAGCTCTGCATAAAATATAAAGCATATCCTTTAACTATGGCTAAGCAAATAAATAAGAAGAAATCCATCCCTCACATTATTTTTCAAAAGCAATAAAATGCAAAGAATACATAGCAGCTTTTGCTTCAGTATCTGTTAGAAGATGAGTTTGAAGTAGTTAACATCTATTTTCATTCATTCTCCCTAGCACACTAATTATACCTTATTTAGTTATCTCATTCATAGCTTTACAAGATAATTTTAGCACCATAATTTCATTAATATTTAAAAATGGTAGAATTAATTAAATTATATTTTTATTTACATAATCAAATATGTTACTAGTCTTTTTCAAACAAATAATAGGCGTTTCATATTTCTATATAAATTTCTATCTTTTTTCTTAAAAAATTTGAAGATAATGAAATAATTTAAAGAAGCGTACACTTTCCATTTATTCCTAAATAGAATACTATTTTACTACCTGTTGAAGGGTGAAATATTGATTTATACTCAAAATGAGTTATGAGAATGGAGTTTCTTTTACATCTACAGGAAAAGGAGGAATTACTATTTTTACTTAAGAAGGTATTATGAAATCTCCTTCGAGAGCTTTAAATGCTTTTGTAACTCCAACTGATAAAATATAATTAATTATTTCGTATTTACTTTTATTTGTCTTCATGAAGAAATTTACTGAAACTTTCAGAATTTCTTTAAAAATATTCTTTTGACCAATCTTTTAATCTTCAAATTCTTTAAAAGTCTACTCTATATTTAATAAGGATTTTTTTATCAAATCTTTGTATGCATTTGCTTAGATTAAAATTCTTTAACAGCATTAGTTTTATCTTCCATATTAATTTTAGTACATTGTGTTTAATCTCTGAGAACAATCCTATTCCTTTAATATAATTGGAATTCTTTCTCTAAATTTTCTTGAGATAGTGGCAATTTTTATCAAATCTTTTAACTAAAGAAAGCTCATTATTTAATTAATTATTTGATCCTTAAAAATATCCAAAAATTTTATTCTACTTTGAATTTCTACTTGGCAAACAGCTTTTTAATCTTCCTTAGGAACCATTTATGATTATTTAATCTCATTTTAGTAGGATTTTAACTAATTATCTTCTATTAAGACTTAATTTTCTACTCCCTAAGCATTTATTTTACTGAAAGAAACTTACTTCCTCTCACTATTTACTTTTTTTAAGATTTAAGAAGTAGACTGTTTAATTGGAGTGGTTTTAAATGTATTGTTTGTGATTTAAGTTGTATTAAAGTTTTTAATACTATTTTTATTCGTTTTGGATTATTATGTGGTAATAGAATTAGCATATTATGTTTGCTACTTTCTATTATTTCCCTCCTCCTTAGAATTTATTTGTTAATTTTAAGTTTTTTTCATTTTTTGAGTAGACATTTAACAATTTTTTTGTTATCCTTAAAAAATAATTACTAAATAATGAATAATCTTTTATCATTTCAATTTTTAATTAAATTTTAGTAATGATTTATCTATTGCATTTGATATAGAATAAAAGTAAGTACATTTAATTATCTTTTCTATATAAGTCAAATAAGGAAATATATCATGGTTTGTTTAAAAATAATGATAATATCACTCCATTTTAATAGATAAATATCAAACTAAAATAAATGCAGATTCATAATCCTCTAATAAAAAATATAAAAATAAACATTAATCTTAAAGATATTACTGCTAGCATTAATATTCATATTGAAATTTAATTTGTAAATTAATTACTTAATGCTGTGTAACTAACTATCTATCTATATCTTTAAGAGATTGATATATTATTATCCTTTCTCTTTAAATAATTTCTTTTTACTTAATATTTTTTAATTTTAATATAAAGAAGGTAATTATTAGATTTAATCTTAAGATATTAATAAAATAATATGTAAAATATATTACAATAATATTTTCAATTATAATTAGATTATTTCACCTGAATAAGTGACGGCCTATACCTTTTATTTTCCTTTGCTACTATGGCTTGTTCATATCACAAGTAAAGATATCTAGCTATTCTTTATTTAATTTCACAATTTTTTCTTTAAGATAGATATTTTTATCAATCTTATAAATATATTCTTTATATCTTTATTCAATTAGAGGGTAAGTTTCAGAATTTAACTTTAATTCAATATATAATTTAATACCTTTTAAATATTTTTGAAGGTAAATAATACTCTTTCTATAGAATTCTTCTATATTACTTTTTTCTACAATCTCATCGTTGTATTTTTATAATGATTATACAAGGATACTGAGTTTACTTGGTTAAGCTGCATGTAAATCGTGATGAGGATAGTAATGCTAAGTATAATCTCCTTTTTTATATCTTTCCATTGTTTATTTAGCTATTTCTGGATTCTCTAATATAACTTCACATATAATACCAATTAATTCTTTTAGTTCTTATTACTCAAATAAATAACTAGGTAACCATCCATCATTTTCTTAGCAAAATATTTAATAGTGCTATAAATATATTACAGCTTAGGCCTACTGATCACTCATATTATGAGTTAGCAGTAGTTCTTTTCTCATGTTATACAGTCTTCCTAAAGTATTTTCAACTCCTTTGTTTATAAAATCCCTCATTGATTTGCTTGTTTAACAGAAGTTTACTGTTTCAGCAGCATTCAAAAATAAAAGTATGATTTAAATATTATTTTTATTTATATAATCAAACACATTACTTGTCCTTTTCAAACACATAATAGGTCTTTAATACTTTGTAATAAATACTTACTTTAATTTTTAGTACTTTTCCAGATATTATAGCATTTTATAACTCTTTACACCTTGCTTTTATAATGGAATAGCCAATTTAATGCTTTACTACAGAGAAAAGTATGAATGTATGACACTAACAAGCTATTTTAATCCACTCACTTTTCCTTCAATAGCAAATTCTGGTATTGCAATCTTTACTAGCGAAGGTTAAATATAGCTGTATGAGAGGGCTTAGAAGGTATTTACAACTCCTATTTATTGGATAAATTTTATAGTATCTACTCTTTTTTTATGTGCTTTCAAAAAGAAGTTCACTCCTATAGTTAGGATATCCAACAAAATTTCTTTTTTAGAATTTACTTTTTTAGAAAACTCATTTAATTCTTTCTCTATTTCTTTCAATGAAGTTTGGATAATTTTCTCATAAGCAATCACATTTTCTTAAATTTATCTACCAACAGACATCTATTCCGAGTATTAATTTTATTTTAAGCCTATTAATTTCTTTGAATAATCTTATTTCTTTAAGATGTTTGGTATTTTATTTCTGAAATTACGAGAAACAGTAGCGATCATGGCATAATCTTCTAATTAAAGGAAATTCATTATTAAGTCAATAATCTTATCATTAAAAATATTAAAGAACTAATGCTTATTTATCCAAATTTTCTATTCATTAGCTTTCTAAACATCTTATGTTTCAGAATTTTATAATGATTTAATATCTTTTTAGTTAATATTATTTTATTATTACTTATCTTTACTTTAAATTAGGTCTACTTTATTTGAAGATTATGAATTAGATTTTATTTTAACTCCTGATTTGATAGAGTTACTTATCTGTGAAGGGGTGTTTGATACCTTTACGGCTACACTCTTATTTACAGAGATACTAGAAGTAGTAGTATTGACTTTTTTCTCCTTTTCTCCTATTTTGGTTTCTTCTTTTGGCTTAGTGGATAAACTAACTACTTTTTTCATTTTATTTGTTTACTAGAATTATTGATTAGGATTTATTAATATTATTTAATTGTCAATTTTTTGGAACTTAAATAATTTTTCTTTTTAATAATGAAAATCTATCACTTCAACTATAGAAGAAAGGAGCTATCATCATCTACCATTTGGAAGTTAATTCCAAAAAACAAAAACTGATTAGAAAAAGTGAGGATATAATTGGAATGATGTATTAAAATATAATTTTTATTTGGCTATAATAATTTAAACTAAATTGACTGTCTATCAATTTTATAATAAAAATTAATTTTTTATAAAGACTATTATTAAGTTAATTCTTGTATTAAATACTATTCAATTAGACATTCTTCATTATTTGAAATTCATTATCTCATTTTATTCAAATCTTAATTTCAATTTCATTACATGTTTTATCATTTTTATTAACTAAAAAGTATATATTTAATAAGACACTAACAAATTTGTCTTAAGTCATTTTAATTCGCTGTTATCTCAATTGAATAATAAATGAATTTAAATTTTTAAGAATTCAATGCTTTTATTAACAAAAATCTGAATTTCTTAAAAATTATTTAAATTTATTTATTAAGATTTATTGATTTTGATTTTCATCAAAATCTAATAAAATATTATTTTTGTAAATTTGTATAATAATAACAATATTTACTAGAATATTTAATATTTATATCAGTATTCAGTATTCACTAAACTATTATTTATTTTAATTTAATTATTAACAAATCTGAAAATTTCTTATTAGGAGGTTGCTTTAAGTATCAAGTAGAAATAGAAGAATTTATGGAAAACTAATCCAAAAATTATCAGAAAATAAAATTTCAAATGTTTAAAGGCCTAATAGAATAGAATGAGGCTTTCCTGATCTCATATTCTAATTACTAATAGAATGATTAAGGGAAAAAAAGTAGGTAGAAAGAAAAATAATAAGCATTTAATTCATAAAATTGTTATAGATTCTTTAATATTTCTAAAATTAAATGAAAAATCACTAACAATCGTGTTATAAAACTTGTCAAGATTTTAGATTGGGAGAATTTCTTTTCAAAAAGATAATTTGATTGTTATTTAGAGCAATACCAAAATTTTACAAAGCAAATAATAATAAATATTATAAAAAAAGTAAATAAACAAATACTCAAAAAAGAAAGAAAGCAACCAACTTAAAAAATGGACGTTTAAAATTACAAACCATTCAAGGAAAAATTCAGTTTATAAGAAAGAATTAAAGAATTGGAGAAACAAAAGGCAAAGTATCCAAACATGGTTCCTGTTATTGTTGAAATTAGTAAGAAGGCTAAGACTCTTAGAGTTTTAGAAAAGCAAAAGTAATTATTATTTAAATACCTTTTAGACTATTTCTAAATATATTTAAATCAATAGGTTTTTGGTATCTAAGGATGTTAAGCTTCATGAATTCCAACAAACTGTTCGTAAGAAATTAGATATTACAAATGAGGCTGATGCTCTTTTCTTCTTTATAGGCAATAAAAAGATTGAAAAAATAAGTAAATATAAATTTTTAATAATATTTTGTCTCACTACCCTTGACCTCATTACCCAACTAATAAAACTATACTAATCTAAAAAATGAGTAGAGGAGTTAAATTATAAAAAATTAAATTATTTACTTAAAATAAATAGATAGAACTATGTATGATATTTATCAAGAGTCAAAGGATAAAGATGATGGATTCTTATATGTCACCTACTCTGATCAAGAAGGTTTTGGATCATTGTGAATTTTGTATTAGAGAGAGTGAATATTAAAAATTCAAGGATTAGTAAAAAGCTAATTACCATAATGTAGTATTGTCTTATACATTCTGCAATAGTAATATGGATGAAAATTAATTTAATAATATTATTATGTGTATGACTTAAATAAAACCTTTTTATTACTTTATATATAATCTCATTTTTATTTGTATTCAGATTGTTGATAAACTACTTCCTTTATAATTAATTGAAATTTCTTCTACAAATAACTACTTAAATGTATATTCAAGCATCTTATTCCTATTTATTTTAAATTCCAAGTAAAAAGAAACATCAATATTATAAATCTTTCTTCCAATTATTTGAAATTTCATTATTTGTTAAAGTACTATACAATCAATCGATTCTATATTAAAATCTGACACAACAACTTGATTGGTGATTTAATCTAATATCATCCTCTGTAAATCAACAAAATATAAAATAATTATCTGTATTTAAATATATACTGGTTATCCTTGCTTTCATTTTCAAAAATAATGTATTAAATACATCATAAATTTCTTATATTAATTTTATTATTTTCAAATTCAAAATTTTCTGGAAAAATGTTAATGTATGAGAAAATGAAGTATATGAAAATTAGATTTATAATTTTTTCGGTTAATATTTAAAAGTAATAAATTATATCAAAAATAGATATTGTTGCTTCCAAAATTTTTTAAATATGCTTTTATTAAAAAAGAGATTATTTTGTTATCGGCTTTTTCACTAAGTCTCGATCTTTAAAAGCTTACTGAGGGATAAGAGGTGGATAAAACAAGTGTAGAAGTAAAAAATTTCAATATCAGTACTAATCTGGTATTAAAATAGAATTATTTACCAGCGTTAGTATTGGCATTCAAGGTTTTGTTAACAAAGAAATTACTTCATTTTAAGTAAATGTAGGAAAATTTTCTGACAAATAACCTCCAAAAAATCGAGATGATTTTGGCTATTTATAATATTCTGATTGCTTTTTAAATAATAAAAAAGAAAAAATATGAACTCTAAAAAAATTAGAGTAGTATTCATAATTAGAAATTAATTTAATATTATGAATAATTTCTATAGATTTCAAGTTTTTGGTAACAATAATCACTCTAATTTTTCTTAAAGCTAAGTTTTTTTGATTTTATAAGAGTATTTATAGTTAAACAATTAAATTATTCTTTATTTAATTTAATAAATATTAATTAATATTAGAATATTCATAATTAGGAAGATGCTTTAATCATCAATTAGTAATAGAAATATAATAAATGAAAAGCAATCTAAAAATTATCAAAGAAAAATAATTACAAAATATTTCAAAGGCTAATAGAATAGGATGAGGTTTTCCTAATATCATATTCTAATACTTCTTACTAATAATGGGAGAAAAATTATGTAGAAAGATAAATAATAGTCATCTGATTCAGATTGTTGTAGATTCTTTTAATATTCTAAGTTGGTTTGTAGAATCAGTAAAAATTAATGTTATAATAATAATTAAGATTTTAAAGATTTAAGTGATTAGAAAAAGGTAATTCAATTATTATTTTGTAGGAATAAAGAATTTTTACAAATCAAATAATAATAAAAGCAAATAAATCTATACTTAAAGATAAAGCAATCTACTTAAAAATGAATGTTAAAAACTTCAAACCATTCAAAGAAAAATTCAATTTACAAGAAAGAATTTAAGAATTGGAGAAATTAAAAGTAAGGTATCCTAATATGATCCCTGTTATAGCTGAAGCTTATAAGGAAACTAAAACTTGTGGAATTTTAGAAAAAGAAAAGTAATAGTTATTTAAAACCTTTTGAGACAATTTCTAAATATGTTTAAATTAATAGGTTTTTGATATCTAAGAATGTTAAGCTTCTTGAATTCCAATAAACCCTTTGCAAAAAATTAAATATTACTGATAAGAAAATGAATCTCTACTTATTTGTAGGCAAATAAATTCAAAAATCTGGTAAATATCTTTTAACAATGTTTTATTTCTTTAACCATTCTCTACATTGAAATGGTTGAATAAGCCTTAACCAAAAAATGGGTAGAAAAGTTAAATAGTAAAGGAAGGAAATTATTATTAAAAATACTGATTAAAATAAATAGATAGAACTATGGAAGCTATTTATCACGAATCAAAAGATAAAGAGGATGGATTCTTATATATCACCTATACTGAGGAATAAAGTTTTGGATGTTATTGAATATTGTAATTACAGAGACTGAATATTGATAATTAAAGGATGATCAAATAGCTAATTATCAAAATTTAGTATTGTATTATAGATAATTTAATAGAAATAATGATTCTAATTGATAAATAATGTCATTATTCACTTGATTTAAATAAATATTTTATTATTTTATATATAACTTCATTTTTATTTGTACATATTTTTTTGATAGGTTACAGCTTTTATATTTAATTAATAGGTTTTCTACAAGTAACAACTTAAATGTATATTCTAAGATCCTATTCATATAAATTTTATATCTTACTGAAAAAGAATATCAATTACTATAACACTTCACAATTTATAATCAAGATTATTAGCAACCATAAATAAAAAACTATCTTTGTTATTTGATATGATTAAAAATAATAATATTTTTAGAAAGGTTTTTAATTGAATTATTATGATGCATTTTAATATCTTATTAATTAAGTTAGAAATTAAAAAATAAAGAAAATTGTAGAAAAAATAACAAAAGGAACAAGATACTAAAAAAGAAAACATGCATTAATTGACTGTAATAAATGAAATGATATATATGAAGTGTAGTTTTGTAGTTTTCTTCATTTTAGTATTTAAAAAGTAATAAATTGTATGAAAATGAAAGATATTATTGCATTCAAACTTTGTTAAAAGATTTCATAATGTTTTTATAAAATAAAAAGGTCAAAAAAACTAGCTCTCAGTTTTCTCATTAATCTTCACCCTTGACAAGCTTTCTGAGGACGTATTGGAGGATACCACCATTTTAGAAGTAGACAATTTCGACATCAGTATCTAATCTGGATTTAACCTAGAAGGATTTACCAGTGTTAGTAGTGACATTTAAGATTTCGTTAACCTTTAAATTGCCACCCTTTAAGTCAATATTGAAAGTTTCGTGACCAGTTAAACCCAAGGAATCGGCATTTTGGCCATTTAAGAATTCAGTAGGTAAGATACCCATACCGACCAAGTTAGATCTGTGAATTCTTTCATAGCTTTGAGCAATAACAGCCTTAATACCTTGTAAGTAAGGACCCCTAAAATTATTAAAAAGATATTTTTAATATTTTATCAATATATTTTTTAATTTAAAGTTATAAAAATAATTACTTAGCAGCCCAATCTCTGGAGGAACCAGAACCGTATTCTTAACCAGCAAGAACGATGAGTTGGTGACCTTCATTTTGATACTTTTGAGCAGCATCGAAGACAGCGAGCTTTTAACCGGAGGGGATGTGAATAGTATCAGGACCGACCTTATCCATCATCTTGTTGATTAATCTGACATTAGCAAAGGTACCTCTGGCCATGATTTCATCGTTACCTCTTCTAGCACCATAGGTGTTGAAGTCCTTATGTTGGATACCGTGTTCATTGAGGTATCTAGCAGCAGGGGAGTTCTTAGCAATGCTACCAGCAGGAGAAATGTGATCAGTAGTGATAGAGTCACCCAAGTTCAACAAGCAATAAGCATTCTTGATGCTTTGAACAGGCTTGGGAACAAGGTCAGTTGTTTTGAAGAAGGGAGGATTGTGGATGTAAGTAGAGTCAGATTTCCAGTCATAAACCTTGCTGTCAGAAGCCTTCAATGCATTCCATCTAGAAGTACCTTGAGAGATTTTCTTGTAAACGTCTGAGAACATTTAAGGCTTGAGGTTCTTGTGGACAGTATTTTATGTGGTGGTTCTAGAGGGCCAGATATCCTTCAAAAAGACAGGGTTACCATTCTTGTCATTACCAAGGGGTTCCTTTTCGAAGTCAATATTGACAGTACCAGCCAAAGCATAAGCAACAACTAAGGCAGGAGAAGCCAAGTAGTTAGCTCTGGTCAAGGGGTGGATACGACCTTCGAAGTTTCTATTACCGGATAAGACGGCAGCAGCAACAACATCACCTTATCTGATGGCAGCATCAACTTCAGGTTCTAATTCACCAGTATTACCAATACAAGTCATGCAACCGTAACCAGCAGTGGTGAAACCTAATTGTTCCAAGAAAGTTTAGACACCAGATTCAACAAAGTACTTAGTGACAACACCAGAACCAGGAGATAAAGTGGTCTTGATATAAGGCTTGACATTCAAACCCTTTTCAACTGCAGCCTTAGCAAGGAGACCAGCAGCAATCATAGAATCGGGGTTGGAGGTATTGGTACATGAAGTAATAGCAGCAACGACAACGGAACCGTTAGAAAGAGTGTATTAGCTACCCTTGTAGTTGAAGTTGTGGGTCTTCTTGGCTTGTTCTTGAGTTAAACCGAATCCCTTGAAACCGGTTTTTGCAGTGAGGATTTCATTCCATTCTTGCTTCATTTAGTTGAGGGGAACTCTGTCATGAGGTCTCTTAGGACCAGAGACAGAAGGTTGGACGGAACTGAGATCCAATTCGAGGATAGAACCAGTGTAGACAGGGTCCTTGGAGGCACTAGTTCTGAAGAGATTTTGTTCTCTAAGGTAGTTTTCAATAACCTTAACTTTGTGAGGGTCTCTACTGGTGAGATTTAAATAATCAACAGATTGAGCATCAATAGGGAAGTAACCCATAGTGGCACCATATTCAGGAGCCATATTAGCAATAGTGGCTCTATCGGCAAGGGAAAGGTTTTCACAACCAGGGCCGAAGAATTCGACGAACTTACCAACAACACCTCTCTTTCTGAGCATTTGAGTGCAAGTTAAGACCAAATCAGTAGCAGTGACGTGTTCTCTCAACTTACCATGGAACTTGAAACCAACGACTTCGGGTAAGACCATGGAAATACATTGACCAAGCATGACAGCTTCAGCTTCAATACCACCTACACCCCAACCGAGGACACCCAAACCATTAATCATAGTAGTGTGAGAATCAGTACCAACAACAGAGTCAGGATATAAGACACCCTTTTCATTGTTGAAGACAACTCTAGCCAAGTATTCTAAGTTGACTTAATGGACAATACCTTTATTTTTTATAGATTTAAAAAAGATTTAGAAATTATTTTGATAAACCAATTTTGAGTTGCAAGCAAATATTAAAAAATAGCAATTATAAATTATATCTTGGTACTTGATTTGTATAAATTCTATAAAAATCTAATGTATTAATTATGATTATCAGAGAGGGGTAAGAAAATTTAAAATTTTTAAGGCAGGTAAAAAGTATATTTAAAATCAAGAATTAGTCTGTAAAAATTGTAAAAAGTGTAGAATAGTATTTAAATTCAGTAAATTGAAATCTTATATAATATTTGATTTTTGGGTTGAAAGAAATTAATTATTAAGATTAGGGAAGAAAGTCAAAGTGAGTAGCGCCGCCGTCGTTAGGCTCAATATAATAGATTCTAATGATTTAATATTTATTATTTTAAATAAAAGACCGTTTTTTGTTAGATTGATTTGCTTTATTTTATTTTATGCACTTAAAATCTTATCTGATAATATATTTATTTAATTGTAATAGAATCTTTTGTTAATAATAATCAATAAAATGAAGCAAAAGGACAAGATATCATTTAAAAATTTAGTGAAATTAATCACAATGAAATTCCTTTTTCATTTTAAATCAATTATTTTAGTATGCAAATTAATTAATTGATTAATTTTTTTATTTAATGCTGCTCTACTATTCTTTTTAAACCTTTTCTTTTAATTTTACAGAAGATATCTCCTTGCATTTAATATATAAGTGTTAATTATCGCGAGAATATATTGCTGAACAACTTAAAACTCCATTTCTAATAGATTAAACATAGAACCAATCATTACCTGAACCAGGAGGAACAATGGTGAAGTTGTTAAGAGCTTTTTAACCCCACTTCAAGAATTCGAATCTTTCGTAGTTTCTGTTGAATTCAATTTCTTCATTCTTTTCGAAAGCCTTCATATCTCTAGCAACATCAGCCTAGACAGAGTGATCAATAACTAAATCGACAGGGCATAAGGGGTTGATCTTGTTAGGATCACCACCCAAACGGACCATAGCGTCTCTCATGGCAGCCAAATCGACGACAGCAGGGACACCAGTAAAATCTTGCAAGATAACTCTAGCAGGCTTGAAGGGAATTTCAATTTGTTGAGTGGCATTCTTTTCCCAAGCTAAGATCTTTTCAACATCAGACTTCTTAACGTTGAATTCATCGCAATTTCTAACAGCAGATTCCAACAAAATTCTAATAGAGAAAGGTAACTTTTCTATTTTATTATCAATTCATAAAAAAATTTAATATTGAATGAATATTCTTTACAGCTAATATTATATTTTATTCCTACTCTCTCCTTTATATTCCTTCTACTCTTCTTATTCTCTTAATGGTAGAAACTTAATGTAAGTAGAAAACTCTTTGAAAATTAGGATTTTTAAGAAAATATTATCTTCATTCCTCTTGAAACTAAGGGAATTATATAGCTAATTGTCATTTATTATGATTTAGTCCTTCACTATAAATTAGAAAATTGAAATGCGAATGGTTGATTCATTTATCTCCTTCATTTTTGGTAAAATACAAGAGAGATTAGTAGTAGTAGGAGGATTACAGAGAATCGAGCAAGGAAAAATAGAGTTAAATAAGCCTGTTTTTTACCTAATCTAGAATCGTTGAGTTCAGGGAGACTGTAGAAGTTGTAGCTCTTACCATCAACCTTCAAGCTCTTGAAGCTCTTGGCGAAGGGGTTGTTGACAGCTGAGAATTTTTGAGAAACTTTTCTGTACATTTTGAATTTAAGTATTTATTACTTTTTTTCTTCCTTTTTAACTTTTTTTCGATTTAATTACTTTATTTTTATTATCAACTAATAAGTCAACCACTAAGTATTTATATATCTTTGTACCTATTAAAATAGTAAAGTAAAAAAACTAATCAAATAAAAGCTATACAACTTTCATATAAAAGTTAATGTAAAAAATAATCAATTCCTTTTTTAAATCTTCATTATTAATTGTTAGTTTGCTATCATCCTTGCTTGTTTTCCTCTTTCCCATTATAATAATTTATTAGATCTAGGCTTTTATTCTCCTCTACTTTCTTTCCCTATTTGCAAGCATTTTCCTTTATTTAGCTTATATCCTATTTCATTATTCTTTACACTATGCCTTGATTTTTATATGATACTCCCTCTGACAAGAATGAAGTTTACACAATAAAACCAAAAAAAGTAATGTATAATGAAATAGAAATAATAATCATTATAATCAACTGAATAATCCTGACTGCTTATTCTTACTCTGAGAATGAGAAATCTATTCTTTAAATTAATTTTTTTCCCTTTAATCAAATGGAGATTTCTCTATAAGGACTCTTTAAAGTCTTACTTAATAACAAACAAGAGAAAATATTTACAAAATTCAATTTAAATAAGATTTTTCTACCCCAATTAATGCCCACCAATCCTAAACTTGCCAAATATGTAACAAATTAATGCTATCATTTTTCATTTTATACTTTTTATTATTCTTTAACATATAAAGCCCTATCCCTTTTTTTCATTATTTTTTTATTTCTTTCATCTCCCAAAGTTTTATTATTTTAACGGGCTGAATCAAAGGAATATCTTTTTTATTTTTATTTTTTTATCATCTGTATTTACGTCATCGTATTCCTACTTTCGCCTCCTTTGCTTTTTTATTTCCTTTAGACATAATTCTGTGAATTTATGTAAGTTTGAATTCGTTGATATTCATACATTTTTTATACATGATTATATCATTTTCAAAGTAGACAAAAATTTCATACATATTTAGGAGAAACTTCTATTTTTTTCCCTTAGAATTTATTCTTGAATAACTATTTATATTTTATCTCAATAAATGAGTAACTATCGAACGTTATTAAGCTAGATATCTCTTCATTAAGAGCTAAGATGGACTCATTATACTTTTATATCTTTTTATTTTTTATTGGTTATGAGCAATCGATTATATACTAACAATATCAAATTTATTTGTTAGTCTAATTTACATCTCTTTAATTATACTTTACCATGAATTATAGATCACTAAAAAAATTTGTCTTTTACTTCTACATTTTTTATAAATTAATAAATTTACTTTTTTAAAAAATTATGTAAACTCTCATTTCTATTACAATAAATCAGCGAATATAATTAATAAGAATTCGAATTGAAATTTCTTGAAATTATATTCTCAATTTTAGAAAATTCAAGAAAGTCTAGCAGCATTTTACTTATCTATAACTATTCCCTCTACAATTACTTACTGAAATAAATAGTTAGTATAATCTTAATTCTTATAATTCTTTAAAAAGAACACAAATAAATTACAAAACATAAAGTACGAAAATTTTAAAGTAGTTAAACTATATTTATTATAAATCAAGAAGTATAACAAACAATTAATAATATAAAGACTAGCTTATTGTTGTTTATTACTTAAGTTTCATAAAAATCATAATTTTTATTTTCCTTAAGCAATCCAAATTTATAATTAGCTCATTAAATATTCTACCAAAGAATTAAAGAAAGATCTTATTAAATAATCATAAGAAAGTAAAAAAAAATAATATTTTAATTAAATTTAATAAATAATTAATACTTTTTTCTGTATATTTTTTATAATCCAAGATAATAACTCTAATTCTCAAATACAAAAGAATGGTTCTTTCTAAAGTAATAGAGAAACTATCTCTAAATTTAAATAATTTTTTATAAATTTTAAATATTTATACTTCATTAAAGCATAAATCTAGTATTATTTTTAATAAAGCAAATACAGATAGTTAAAAAAACTGATTATTATTATTTCAATTAAGCAGAAAAAATATGATAAATCTTAAATACCAAAGATGATAATTTAATTTTCAATATTTTTTTTGCAGTTTAATTGGATTATTAAAGATGATTTTACTAGTTTCTGTTAAAATAATATCCATTCAAAATAAGAATGAATTGGTATATGAATTAAGTATTTGGTGTGATAAAAAGAAGATTAAAGTAAATATTTGAAGGAAGATTTAACAATCAAATTATTTATTGAATTGAAATTTATTGGTAAGTATATTTTTAAATAATAGATATCATTGAATTAGCAAATTAACAATTTATTTTACCATATAATTTATAAGTTGAACATTAATACACCATATAATTAAGAATCAATCAAAGGCTTATCAACTTAATGCAATTCTAAGTGAGGTAAATTACATTGTAACTAAGAAAAAAAACATGAACACCCTAAATTTTACAAATCTTTGAAAAAACATTGGTTTTATTATCATTCACCCAATATTATAAAAATTAGAAAATTAATTAACACTTACTCAATTTTAAAGAAAAATAATTTCAAACAGATAGGAAAGGCTATAAGTTACAAGCTTTCATTCCTGTAATCTGAATCCTTCAAAGCAAAAATATGGCATATTTTAATCGCAACAATTAAGGCTATCAGCAAAGAGATAACTCCAGTAATAATTAAGGCTGGTTTCCTAATAAGTACTCTTATTTTATTTATATTTTATTATGTCAATCCCTATTACTGATGTATATTAACGAATCTATAATTTAAGAAGTAATTGATTAGACCAGATAGCCAAAAATGAATAAATTAAATTATGTTAAATACAATTAATGATCAACTAATGTTTATTTTTATTTTTAAAAACGTATAGCTAAGAAGTTAAAAGAGGTGAAACAGCACCTACAGAAAAAGGAAGAAGGGAAAAAGTAGGAGGGTCTAATTAGCAAAATGCCTAATTAATGCACATAAGCGCAGTAGCAGCTGCTTCAGGATTTCAATTAAATAACACAGCAAACTTAAAAGAAGCAATAGGAAAGTTCAAGTAAATATATTATTAAAAATAGTTTCAATTGGCAAGTCATTTGAGTGTGGCTGGAATAATGAATTTTATTAATTTTTAAAGAGATTGAAACATTACTTTAAAACTTCTTTTCTAATGATTTTGATTTGAACAATTTTAAAAATAATATTATTCTTTTAAAATTTAGGAGTTCTCCATATTATTCAAGTGTAGTTAATCAACAGAATTAAAAGAAGTAACAACAATAGCATCAAAATTAGTAATAATAGAATTAGCATTAAAGTAATTAGGGGATTGATTTTACTAAATTGAGCAAGAAGGAACATATTTAACAGATTTCAAGGATTTACCAAAATAACCCCACCAACATTTTGCATTCTGTTTAGCATAATAGCAACAATCTCCAAAGCGGAGGTGGCACAACCACAAACAAAAAAGCTATTACTAATATTAATGGGTTAGATTCTTACAGCAGCAATAATATTCCTCCATAAAGATATAGTTTTAAATTACCTTAACGTCCATCAACATCTCATGATTAGCAAGCTATTTAAAGAAAGTAATATTAAGTTTAAGCTACCACATAATATAGAAATACATAAATGAGTATTACAAATACTGATGGATTTGGATTTAAAAAGCCTTAAACACCAGGAACTAGTACACGCGTGGCAACTGCAGGCTAAAGGGGTAGCAAAATGCTCAATACAAGTGGGAATTCTTTATTAAACTCCTCTATGAATAATGGAACTTCTTCTAAAATGCAATAACAACATTTAAATGCTTTACATCCTCTTCAAGTCCGAAATACTTCAGTCGGAGTTGGTGGAAATAATAATATTAAAAGAAGAGAAACTTTTTCAACAAATAATAATAATAATAATAATACTAGCTTTTCTAAAGATACTTAAGATTTTCTAAAAATTTAGCAAGATGATTTTTCTTCAAAGTATAATACGCATCAAGGGGAAGCTAAGCAAATAATCTCTTAGGAATAAAAAAGTGGTAGTGAGCAATATCCATCCCATCATTCACAAATTAAAGTGCATCATGCAGATTTTAAAAAGGAATCATCAGCCAAATAAAACTTTTTCACACATGAAAATTTCTATAGCTAAGGATCTATTTAATAATAAAAATAAGATAATCTTGATAAAAAAGGAATCCTCAATAAGCCAAACTAGGGCAATAATTCTTTACTAAATGATATGTAATCAAATAAATAATAAAATTAAAGTTAGTAATAGCACCTATTGAAGCTATCTCTTCCTAAAAGCAATAACGATACTAAATAAAATCACCATATATAGGACGATACTTCTGAAGGAAATACTCCAAGAATAATTGTAACAGGAAACTAAGAATGTAAGTTTAATAATAGAATTATTTTTTAATTCTTCTTTAATTTGTATTATTAATAGAGTAATCACATAAGATTCAGTTCATTGAAAATAGCTTTACAAAGTATGGTGATGATGAAGATGAAACTACAACTGAAAATAAATAGCTTAAATAAAGAAATAGAGTGAAGGATAATTAAAGAAATAATATCAGCAATGAAAAGGAATAAAGAGATTCTCTTAGCAATGAGGAAGAAGGTGATGACGAACATGAAGATGATTAAGAAGAAGATGAAGAAGATTTCCATAATTTCTACCATAATGAATAGTAGGAGAATGAATTTAGAAAATAGTATGCTGTTCCTTATGATGAAGATGAAGAGGATGAAGAATATGATGAAGAAGAGTAAGAAGAGGGTGATGATGAAGATGACGAAGATGAAGAAGGTCATGAAGAATTTAACTAGGAAGAGTAAAGAAATGAAATGGATGAGGATTATCAATTTTATAGAAATCAACAACAGTAGCATGGAAATAATCAAAAAAGACAAGATTCTTCCGATGACAATCAACTACAAAACTTTATTTAAAATGTAGATGAAGAATTCTAGAATAAAAATAATGAGGAAGAAGATTAATTTGGAGAATAAAATATTTAAAAATGCATGAGAGAAAAGATGTAAAATCAAAAAGAATAAGTAAAAATAGGTTTAAAGCCTTTTTCCCACCGCCCAATGACTACAGTAAATTGATTATTAAAATTAATTGATGAATTATTTTATTAATTTATAAATATGGTAATATTAAAGGAAGGAGGAAAGAGAAAGAGAGGTGCAGAAACTCCAGTATAAATTTAATAAAAAGGGGAAAATTAAGATTATAAAGAATAAAATTTAAACTAATAGCCATCAAAATAAGAATCATTTGACTAAGCAAATAGAAGACAAAGCTAAAAAGAGAATTTTAACGTATGTGAAGGTGAAGAAGACGATTTATCAAATGAAGATCAATACGGTTAGGAATTTAGAATTGATTTTGATACTTAATAATTTGAAGTAATTAATTTTGATAACATTTCTTATTAATTCAATTATGATATTTGAATAAACAGAGACCACCCGAAAGAGGAAAGCAATTGATTGGAAATAGAGTAAAATACTTTAACCAACTTTAAATTATTCAATTTAATAAACCAATAACTAGGGACCTGTAAAAGTAGACCATGATTTAATAAAAGAAGATAGTTTATTTAAAGATTATTAAGGTACTGGAAAGCGTCCTCCTTCACGTCATAGAATTCCTAATAGAGGTATAAATGCTTTAAATTTTATAAAATTTATCATATTTCATCATATTAATTAGCCGCCGGTCTGGGAATTCCAACTTAAGATTTTTAAGATATTCCTATTAAAAACATGTATGACAAAGATGAAGGAGATGACATTACGAGCGATTAAAATAGAAAATTCTTTGAAGGATAAAAGCTATAAATTGAAAAGAGTAAAATCCTAACTGATATTTTTAAGTAAATGAATACTTTTATTTAACCATTTTTATATCTAAGTTTAATAGTCCTAAGATAATGAAGATTCTTTTATGAATTTTGATTTTAGAAATTTTGGTGAAAATCAAAGTCGCAAAAACTCTAGCAGATAGCCTATTATTACACCCAAAAGTAATTAAGCATTCAAGAAATTTATAAGAAAATATAAAATAATCTATTAAATAATAGTTTATAATGAAAGGCCATAGTCAGGGAATGTAAAAATAAGAGCTTTAAATAAAAAAGAGAGCCTTGATGAAGGATCTCTTTTACCGGAGAGAGTGAATTAAAATAATATTTAAAATTTAAAGTAATTTAATTCAATAAAATATTATCTATGATTTTTTACTTTTAATTAAAAATCTAAATAGATTACCTAGCCATCCTGTATCTGCAAAATACCCAAAAAAGAATAGTTCTATCCATCAAAAGGAAAACGATTTATTATGGGATGAATTTGATGATATTCTTAATGATAAACCAGGATAAAAAAATGTAATTAGAAGGTTGGATGGATCAGATATTTTAATAAAACATAATGTGACATCTACTATGAGCAGTAAAATTAGTAATACAAGTTAATCTGTCAAAGTGCCTTTTGAAACTAGTTTAGGATAAGATTTCCTCAGTCTTTTTGCAAATAACTTTAATGAAAATTGATATACTTGAAAGAAGGCAATCAAATAACTAATTATAAGTATAATGAAATTTGAAAATCTAATTTAAAAGTTAAAATTAGAAACTAAATAATTATTATAATTTATAGAATATTATATAAACTAACTTTAAAGATGTATAATACTTACTTATTTATAATTTACATTGTATATAATTTTACGTGTCTTTTCTTACTTACTTGCATCACCTAATTCCTTCATTCTTCTTTTTTATTCCTTAAACAAAAGAAAGAGGGAAGTTTTTAAAATATACTCAAAGTTAAGAATTCTTTTTCCATTTTTTAAAGCATTCATTTTATGATTATAATTTATGAGTTAGACAATTAAGGACTCTCGTGCAATAAAAAGAGAAATTTTATACCAAATCTATTTATAGACCTTCGAATTATAATTTAAATAATAAAAAAATACTGTTAAATTTAAATATGACATGCCATTCTTTACTACATAAAAAGCTGATTTCGTTTGCAAATTAATTCATTTAGAATTAAAATAGACAAAATTTTAAGCTATGAAAACAATTGAGCATTTATTATTTAATTAGCAATAAAATACTTTTATTCATATTTTTCTTTTTAAATTCTTACAGGTTTTTTTTAATTCGACTGATTTTGTATAATGAATATTTATCTAAAATTTTGTTTAAAAATTTTTTTTTAAAATGAAATCTTACCTAAGATCAATTAAACCATAAAAGGGAGTAATTTTACAATTTTAATTATTCACAAAACTTTTATTTTTAACTATAAAATTAACAAATTAGTATATCGGTAATGAATAAGCAATAAATTTAAATTATGAGTAAATTATTTTAGAAAACCATTTATAAATTAATTATAAAAAAAATAAATAATAAGAGGAAAACCTATAGGAAGAATACAAAATTTTTTTGAAGGATTATCATAAATAAATAATCTAAAAATTTTAGAGTTGAATCTTAAGTAGTCATAATTTTTAATTGTTTTGAGAGAAATTTATTTTATAAATAATTAAACTAAACAAGGGACACTAAATTTGCAGATGAGAACATTATGTAATTAATTTAGATGTTAAAATATTTTGAATAGATATTATTTCTAACTCTTAATTTGTCTTAATTATTTTTCATTAATAAAGTTCATTTATAAGTTTTATAAACTAAAATTTGAGCTAAATATCTGTTGATTTAAGGTAATTTGCTTTTATTAACTTCCTTACTTTGGATTTTTATTTGCAGTTTTAAGGAATGAAATAAAATCACTCCTAAAATAAACTTCCTTAATATAAAAAATATTATTTTTAAATAAATTTATAATAGTTAAAATAATATTTAGCCAGAAACTGCTATTCTTTTATGTAAAAAATTTCTTTCTTGTAAAGATCTTAGGAGTTTTTAAATTGACTTAAGGTAATTTATTTTTAAAATTTGAGTAAATAAAGCATATTAATTTTTAAATATGATATAAATAGTTGTTAAAAAAAAAGAATTGATTCCTCTTGCTTCTAAAAGATTAATAAACTGATAAATAGTCGCTAGAATCTTTCATTTTTGAAAGAGACTATTAAGTTACCATCTTTAGGCTAAATAAATGAATGTCAATAGATAATAGGTAGATTTGAGGAAAAATAGCCATTAATTTTAGATTTGAGCTTAATGTAGGATTATCATTTAATAAATTGTTATTGTTAATTAATATGATTTATTTATAAGCAACATTAATTTAGATAATAATGTAGAATTAGTTACATAATTAATTGACGATAACATTTCAATTTCAGAGCTGTTGCTTCATTTTGAGTATTTTAAATAAAAATTATATAAAAGTACTATCTATTATTTAAATTTTTATTATAAAAGGCATACAAGAATATCAGAAGACAATTTTTCTTAAATAATGAAATCTATAAAGCAGCTTTAGAGCCTGATTGATTTAAAATATTTTATAACGT
This sequence comes from Tetrahymena borealis, assembly GCA_000260095.1. NCBI lineage: Eukaryota > Ciliophora > Oligohymenophorea > Hymenostomatida > Tetrahymenidae > Tetrahymena > Tetrahymena borealis. Next base: position 1,688,727 of record JH651226.1, read on the forward strand.
ATATTATTAAATTAAGATTAAAATATCAAGAAATTTTTCTCATTAATATAGGAGTTCTTTAATAACGAAAGAGTTATTTTAGAATTTTATTGAATCATTGAATCATTGTAGTAGACTTTAGAATCTCACTATTTTCTATAAGTATTAAAAATTAAATAAAATTAGCGAAAAAAGAGTAATCAAAATAATATTATTTTAAAAAAGGGGTATATTAAGTAACTTAGATTTTGTAGAAATATTAATTTCTGGAATATAGTAATTTAGAAGTAATTTACAGCTAAAATTTGGTTTATAGTAAATTTAATCAAACATTTTAAATTTTTAATTTTTTTCTATTCATTTTTTATCTAGTTCTTTTAATAAAGTCGAAGCAGAAAAAAGTTTAATAGAATAATTAAGACTTTGCAAAAATGTTTATTCATTAGATTTTATTTTTGACTAAAGTGGATACAGGTAATTAATTAATGTATTTGATATAAAATATATAACCTTTAATAAAGTAGTTAATAAATTATTGAGAGATACCATAAACTCAGAAAGCTAGATAATATTAAAATCCTCAATATCAAAGCCAGGTAAAGAAAATTAAAATATTTTTATTACTTTGATTATTTTTCTAATAATAAAAAAAATAGTAATGATCATTTCCCCTTTCTTCTTAAAATCAAGCAGCATATTTTAAGAATGAAGAAGTTAGTCAAAAATGATATTTATAAATGAGATTGCTTAATGATTAATTTATAGTTCTATCTACTCAAAAGACAAAAATAGTTTTTATATATTGAAATTTGTTGCCATAATAAAATTACAACAAAGATTTTTAAAATGATATTTTTTTAATGTTTCAAAGCAAATGATAGTAGCATTATTTTTTATTACTAAATATTTATTAAGATCCTCTTAATTTATTAATTTAGCTATTTGAAATTATATACCTTTCAAGATACTGTGTGCAAGAGCAAATAAAAAATTTTGAAAAAATAATTCAAAGAAAAAGAATTTTAATTTAATTTTATATGGATATTTAATTAGTAGAAAGTTATTAAGATAATTTTAAAATAAACTAAGGTAACTTTAAAATTTACTTTTTTTAATTAGAAAAAAACTTAAAAATACAATATGAAATATTTTTGGATAAAATTAAATTTATAAACTATAAAAAATAAAGTCAAGTCAATTCATATATAAAATATTTAATGCTAACCAAAGCAAATTTTTAAATATTTCAAATTAAACTCTTCGATTAGTCTACCAATCCAAGTACATACTCATCCTTTTATATTTTTAAGCCTTTCTAATAGGATTTGATAGCTTTCTCAAAATTTTTATCATTATAGTATTCGTTTCCTAGATTTTCATATGTATATATATATCCAGGATTTATCTTTAACATCAATTTATAGTTCAATATAGCAAAAGTTTTCATTGATTTTAAAGAATATGTATAAGCTAAATTATAATTAACAAATTCGTGGTTTATATCAATTTTCTTTAATTTTTTAAAACAGTCAAGAGCTTATTCTAAATTATTTTATTCTTAGTATACATTCCCTAAATTATTGTATGCTGAACTCTTATACGGGTCTATTTCAATAGCATGCTTATAATTAGCAAGTGCACTATCTAATTCATTCATTTCGTAGTGTACATTGCCTATGTTATAATAGGCATGTGTAAAATAAGGATTTATTTCTATGGCTTTTTTGTAATATAAAATCGAATCTTCATATAATTATTAATCTCCATATAGATTCCCTAAATTAAATTATGGAATAGCCTGTTGAGGAGTGAACTTAGAAGATAATTTATAATTCATTTCTGCTTCTTTGTAATTTTTTAATTCATGATAACATAGTGCTAGTAAATTATATGCATGGCTATATTCTAGATTTAATTCAATTGATTTTTTTAAATTAATTAAAGATTCTTCAAATTTCTATTATTTAAGTTATGATTATCCTAAATTTTTAAAGGCTAAACAGTTTTCTGGTTAAAGATTTATAGCCTAAATATAATAACTATTGGCTTAATCATGCATTGATCTTTCGGCATAGCATACTCCTAAAAAAAATAGAGCTTCATAAGATGATGAGTTTAATTTAGATGCCTCTTTAAATAGTTCAATAGCTTCATCAAATTATTCATTGTTGTAGTACTCAAAACCTTTATTAAAAGTATCTATAAAAGTCAAATCATATTCCTCTAATGTCAATTAATCTTAACTAATCAAATTATCTTAATATTAATAAGATTAGAAGGATTTAATTAAATCAGTAATACTTGGTCTAAGTTTTGGATTTAACCAAAAAATATTTTAAAGTATATTATTTATTCCCTTCTCTAACTTTAATTGATTTGCATGAAATCCTTCTCCATTAGTCAATCTCTTTATAAATAGAAATTTATTGCCAGCTATTTAATACAAACAAACTCCAGCTACCCATGTGTCGCCATCTTTCTACTAATAAACTTATTAAGATCTTGAATTATTCTTTGAAGAATGATCATAATACTCTGGTGGTAAGTAGAATCTTATATCTTAAGCTTTCTAAGCTAGGAATTTTTAAGTTTATTATGAGGGAATTATTTCTTTCGCACAACCAAAATCGCATATTTTAATATTATAATCTTTATCCAAATAGATGTTTCTAAGAGAAAGGTCTTTCAATACAAAATCCTTTGAATGAATAAAATCTACTGCATGCAATAGGCCTAATGCAAACTTAATAAATAATTATTAACTAATCTATTTTTTTTGTTTCTGTTTTTCAACCCAATCTTAAAGAGACATTTCAAATCTTTCCATAAGAATGAAGTAATTTGCTTCAATTTAGAATTCTCCTCTATATTTTGCTATATTTTAATGGTCACAACTCTTTAAATTAGCTGCATCTATCTTAGCTTCATTTAATTTTTATTAACATATTTCTTTATCATTATTATTATTTTTTGCAATTGATATGATTTTAATGGTATACTCTTAATCTGCATCTTTAGCAAAGATAATTATGCCAGATTCTTCATCTTCTACTTTTATTTCAATAACTTTTATTTTTCTTTGCTATTCTAGTTATTTAGTTATTATATCCATTTCTTTGGAGTCTTTCTTAAAGCTATTATTCCTGATCTGAGTAAATAATTATTAGTTTTAAGCGTTTAAAAACTTTTTAATAATTCTAATAGTTAGTATCAATAGATAGAATCTCAATTTAGACTTATACGATAAATAGAAATTTTATTTATCTATATTAAATAATGCAAATTGGAATAAATAAGTTGAATTTAATAGAATTAATTTTTTTTAATAGAAATACTTTTCTAAATTAACTAAATCCTTTTTAAGATTTACTCCTTCCTCTCTTTTTACCTTTAAAAGAGGGTTTAATTGAAAAATGGGTATTTATTCATTTAATATAATAATTAATTAAAGAGGGAAGGTTTGTTGTTTTAGGTAAACCTTTAGAATTTGAATTTCTTATTCTAAAATTAATTTTATGTTTTTATTAAATTGCCATATTTTAGTATTTCTCCCTATAAAAATAAAATAGCACTAATATTATATTTGTTAATCCATTTTTAAAATATATATTTAAATTAAAAATAATATCTAATTATTTCTGTCGAGTTTTAAAAATTCAGTTTATAAATTTTGCAATTTACTATTAAATCGAGCATTAAAAAAAGAAATCTGATTGTTTTTATGTAATGCTTCTTGTAACAATATCTAAAAGAATTTATTAAAGAGATCAATTATGTAATATTTAGATAAATCATCTTTTTAAGATATAGGGATTTTATCATAAAACATAAACAGTTTAACAAAAGAGGAACCTTTCATGCATAATTTTAGCTTTTTGGTTTTTTTATCACTAATTACTTATCAAATTGATTTTTGTATTTTTTAGAGATGTGGATATCCTTAAGATATAAGTATAAGTGAAGTTTTTTACCTCTTTTGAAGATTGTTTAGAGGTTTTTTAATATTAAATGATCTATAATAATGTTTAATTATGCATTGGAGATTTGTAATTTTTTCTGAAACAAAAATTAATCAAAAAGAAAATAAATATAAATCTAAAAATGATTGAAAAGAAATTTGTTTTAATTGGAATAACTGTTTTAGCTCTTTTAGTAAGTGGCTGCTTATCATCTTCTATGAGACCAACCACTTCTAATGAAAAGAGTAAACTCAATTAAAAAATAAAGGAACTTTAGAAGTAAGTAAGAGGTGAGTTGTATGACAAAAACACTCACTTTACTCCTTTTCCTCCAAAGTTTGATCACTTGAAAGGCTTGTATGGATCTTACATTCATGGCAATATTTTGGATAAAGACAATTCTTACTTAACTCACTTAATTAGAACCCATTTTAAGTGTGATGATAATAATATGTTTGTAAGCAATTTTGTTTTAATGGCTTTATTAGATAGCTACGAGTTGGGAACCATAGACTTACAATTAGAGGAAATAGAGTGGACAATAGATGCAATTTTAGAATTTAGAGATAAAAATAAAGAGTAAGGTATACCTGTATATTCTTTCTGGTCATAGAAATTAATCAATGGAACTTGGGGAGCTGCACCAAGCAATTTAGAACATGTTGCAGATTTAGCTTCTTTCTTCCCTGAATGGCTTAAGAATTGGCTTGATAAAATGGGTTATTCCTATATCTCACATGCTAAAGATATGGAAAAAGTTTTTAGAGTTCCTCCTGATGTTGATGATAGCTCTGTTAACGTAGCTTTGGGTTACAGATTGAAAGAATTCGAAGCTTTGAAGAGTATAGAAAAGAAATGGGATAACATGAATTTTAACATTAGCGCCTACTATGGTTTATTAAAAAGCCATGCATATAAACCCTTCGCTAATTTAACTGGTAACTTAGAAAGCTAATTTAATAATACCGACATTATAGATCCTAGAACATATTTGGCTTTTTATGAATTTTTTGATTAATAATATTAAACTGCATTGAGAGAAAATAGAAAACCAGTTTTAAGTTTATTTACAACCTGGATTATGAATTATGAAGAACAAGTCAAAGATATTGTTACAATTCCTGCACAAACAAACAATGTTGATGTATCTGTTAATGCTAATGCCATTTTTGGATTGAACAATGTTTTATTAAATTAACAAGAAGATGCAAATTAATTTTTTGATTAAGACTTATAAACCATGTATTTGAATGCTACAAATTTGATTGCATATACTATTGCTTCTGGAAGAGTATCCTAAAGACCCGATATTGTTATGCTTTATTATCCTTCAGTCTTCGATTTCTACTGGTTTGCCGCTAGAAATGCTCATATATTAAACTCAAATGATGATAAAATTAGATTTGAAGTCATGCATCAAGCTAGAGATTCTCTTAACAATGCTTTAAGAAATTAAGGTACAAGCCAGATTTTAAGTGAAATTAAATACGATTCCTAAGGCTATGCCTATTGGGACGAAATCTTAGGTGATTACGCTGGTAAAGTTAGAGGGGAAGATAGAAACTTTGCATCTGCTTTGGCTCTTAATGCTCTCCTTGATATCTGGACTGTCAGTGAAAAGGATCAATTAACAGGAAAATTAAAAAGAAGATTCATTTAAAACACTCCATAGAATGTTACCGAGGCAATTAATAAGGGTATTGATAGAATCATCTACCATAAGCCTAATTTCTTTGAAAGTAATAATGAAAATGTATTCTTCTCTGGTAGTTTGAAAAATAATGCATCAAATTAAATGTTTATGCCAAGCAATTTCAATAACTTTAAGAATGGAACTTCTATTGACCCTCATACTAATTAATTTTAATGGGATTTCTTAAAAACATTAAGATTAGCTGTTAAGGGATTTATTCCTAAAGAATAGTATGATTAATTAATAGAAGAAATTTGGTTCCAAGAAGAAACTCCTGTTGATTTCCCTGGATATAATGTTGGTGAAGGATTTACTTTCCCTTATTGGTCTTCTCCAGCTATTACTTACTCGATGTCTCTTTTAGCTCTATCTAAACATACTTCAATTATTAATTGATATTCAAACTATTAATATAAATTAAATAATTCTTATATTACATTTCGTTAAATCAACTAAAACACTATAAAAGTCCAAGAAACTATATTATGAAATAAATTGAAAATCAAACAAAATTAATCAGTTTAATTCTTTATTTTTTTTATTATTATTTTGTTTTAAAAATTTTGTTACTAATTTTGTTTAGAAACAAACTATGTATGAATTTTTAACTTAAAATCCTACTCATAAATAAAAATATTTTATTAAATAAAAAATGCATCGACCGGGAATCGAACCCGGGTCAAAGCGATGGCAACGCTCTATTCTACCACTAAACCATCGATGCTTTCGGTACTATGAATAATAAATTACATTTGATAATTTGAAAATAAATTCTTTGCATTAAATTAATAAATTTTGATACTTTCTTTTAATTTGAGCTTAAACTTAAATGTAAGTAAAGTAAAAAATGCATCGACCGGGAATCGAACCCGGGTCAAAGCGATGGCAACGCTCTATTCTACCACTAAACCATCGATGCTTTCGGTAATAGTATTAATATTCTTAAAGAGATTACTTTTGATAATTATTTTCTTTTAATTAATCAATAAATTTGGTATTTTTAGTTTATGATAATTTAAACTTATATGTAAGCAATGTAAAAAATGCATCGACCGGGAATCGAACCCGGGTCAAAGCGATGGCAACGCTCTATTCTACCACTAAACCATCGATGCTTGCGGTATTGGCTACAAGTTATTTATAAAGATAACTAAATTATGTTATTTATTTTTAAGAGATAAATTGATTAATCAAAATCACAAGAAAAGAATGATAATTAAAAATAAATGAAATTAAATAAACTTCAAATCTAGACTATAAAATTATTTAATAAGTTTTCAATTTATATGTTAGTAAAGTAAAAAATGCATCGACCGGGAATCGAACCCGGGTCAAAGCGATGGCAACGCTCTATTCTACCACTAAACCATCGATGCTTTCGGTAATCGTAATAATTTACTTTTTGAGATTATTTTTGATAATTTTACTCTTTTAATTAAATTTATTAATGGATATTTTAGATTATGATAAGTTTTATACTTATATGTAAGTTAAGTAAAAAATGCATCGACCGGGAATCGAACCCGGGTCAAAGCGATGGCAACGCTCTATTCTACCACTAAACCATCGATGCTTTCGGTAATAGTAATAATTTCTTAATAGAGTTTACTTTAAAAATAATATTTTTTGAATCAATTTAAAATTAGTTTAATTGAGTTAAAAGAAAAATTAAAATTAATATATTAAGGAATTTTATCAAAGAAAATACATTTTAAATTCATTTTCTAATGATAAAAAATGCATCGACCGGGAATCGAACCCGGGTCAAAGCGATGGCAACGCTCTATTCTACCACTAAACCATCGATGCTTTCGGTGATAATAATATATTGCTCATAAAGATTATTTTAGAGATTAAATATTTTTGTATTAATAAATAAATTTAATATTTATGTTAATGAAATTTTGGTTTAATAAAAAGAAGATATTATATAGAATTTAATAATATGTGATTTAAAATTAATAAAAATATACCTTTAAGCATATTTAATTTGCATTAGAGATTTACTTTTACTGGTTATCTTAGCTTAATTTTTATCAATAAAAAATGCATCGACCGGGAATCGAACCCGGGTCAAAGCGATGGCAACGCTCTATTCTACCACTAAACCATCGATGCTTTCGGTAATTATAATATATTGCCCAACAAGATGGTCTTTAAAATATTATATTTTGAATTAATTAAATATTGATTTTAGTTTAGTATATATATTGCTCTTTCATACGAATAACAAGTACTGTTTATAAATTTTATATTTATATCCACTTAAAGACTTAAAGGATTAATTAATCTTTTAATATTTTTAATATTTATTACATATTATACAAATATAGGAATTTTGTAATTTTAGAAGTGAATCTTTCATTAGATTACAGAAAATGCTTAAGATAAGTCTTTAGAATTCTCTATTTTTTGTAACCCTAAATCTTAGATCACATTGATCATATTGCATAATCCTTAAGGATGGAACTATCAGAAAACATAGCCATCTATCTTTAATCCAATAAATTTTTGCTCATGAAATAATTAATTTTGAAATTTATTTTAAGAAATGATTGATAAGTAATTAAAAAAATTAATTATTTTAGAAATAAATAAAACACTTTTAGAAGAAACTAATAAAATGAATCTTTTTATTTAAAAATCTATTAATTTATAGTTTATTTTACCTTCAAATGTACTTATTTTATATTCTTATATTTTTTGGTTTAAAAAAAATGCATCGACCGGGAATCGAACCCGGGTCAAAGCGATGGCAACGCTCTATTCTACCACTAAACCATCGATGCTTTAGGTAATAATATAACTTTACTCATTAAGATTATTTAAAAATACTAATTTTTTTGAATTTAATAATTAAACTTTGGTTTAAGTTTTAAGAAATAATTGAATTAATGCTCAAGAATTTATAAATTATTTATTGATTAAATAAAAAATGCATCGACCGGGAATCGAACCCGGGTCAAAGCGATGGCAACGCTCTATTCTACCACTAAACCATCGATGCTTTCAGTATTAGTAATT
>JH651226.1:1698838-1923047 GCA_000260095.1 Tetrahymena borealis
TAAAAAATGCATCGACCGGGAATCGAACCCGGGTCAAAGCGATGGCAACGCTCTATTCTACCACTAAACCATCGATGCTTTCGGTAGTAGTTTAACAATACCCATAAAGATCATTTTAAAATTAATATTTTTAAAATGAAGAAATAGCTTTAGTATTTCATTTTAAAAGTGATTGATTAATTAAATTATGGAAAAGGAATTTTTTGACATAAAAAATGATAATTTTGAAAATAAAAACTAATTGAATTGGATAATTTATAAAAATATCTATTAATCTTCATCAAATTAATTAATTTAATTAATTGATTAAGTATTTAATACAAAACAGTTTAAGTCTTAAACTCATTTACTAATTAAATAAAAAATGCATCGACCGGGAATCGAACCCGGGTCAAAGCGATGGCAACGCTCTATTCTACCACTAAACCATCGATGCTTTCGGTAATAATTTTATATTACTCATAATGATTACTTTTGTTAATTAAACCTTTTTTTTCTTCATAAATTAAATAAATTTTTGGAATTACCTTTGATAGATAGCTTGATAATTAGTATTCAGGAATTTTGATCTAAAAACAAAAGATAATATTAAATAAAATCTAATAAAATAAAAGAATAATATTTTGTTGCTCAATTATTGAATGTATATAACTCTACAATTTTAGGGATTTATTTTATAATAAATTACAAAAAATGCATCGACCGGGAATCGAACCCGGGTCAAAGCGATGGCAACGCTCTATTCTACCACTAAACCATCGATGCTTGCGTTATTAACTAAAAGCTACTCCCAATGATTACTATTGAAAAACCCATTTTTTTGAATTTATAAATAAAATTTGATAATTCCTTTTAATTTTAAGAGATAACTAATTAATTAACATTATGCCAAAAAATATATTTAGAAATAAAGATCACCTTAAAATATAGATTTAATTGAATAAAATTTAATAAATTTATCATTAATCAAAAAAGAAAAGGAATTATATACTTTATTTGTAACATAAGCTATTATCCATTTTCTTTTAAATAAAAAATGCATCGACCGGGAATCGAACCCGGGTCAAAGCGATGGCAACGCTCTATTCTACCACTAAACCATCGATGCTTGCAGTATTGGCTTTAAATAGCTAATAATGATTAATTTGAAAATAATATATTTTTGAATTAAGTTAAATCTTTTTAGAATTATTCGAATGATAATAGATTATTAAGAATGGTATTTGATTGAGAAAGGTTATTTATTAGGAATTAAATGACAGCTTTTATATAAGTACTAATTACATAAAAATAATTGATATAAATAGATCTATTATTATACAATGAATTAATTTGAACAGGATTATCTATCTACTTAAGTAGATATTAGCATTATATTATAAGTCTTAAACTCTTAATCAATACTTTAACTAGATTCATCATTAAAATGAAATATTTATTAATATAATTACTTTTTTATTATTGAGACAGAGAGAAAGGAACGGTAGGTAGAAATTAATTATATTTGACAAAAATCAATAAAATTGTTGTTGTTAAATATTAGCTCCATCTTGATCATAAAATTTATTGAGAGTTGTGTTGTTTAAAATATTATTAGAAGTAGTGTTTAAGAATGATCCACTGTTCAAGATGTTTGCATTATTATTATTGTTATTTGTTGTAGAGCTAGGAATGATACCTCCCATTATATTTTTAGTAGATAAAGGGTTAACATTGTTATTGTAACTTTAGTTGAAAGTATTTTGTTCTTAGTTGTAACTATGGCCAAAATTAATCACTTTTTTGTATCCAACTATTTTATATCAATAAAAATTATTAATTATTTTAATTCATAAAAAAGAAGTAATTTAGATAGATAGTTTAATGAAAAGTATTAATTTTAAATCATCAATATTTACCTCCTCTATTGCAAGACATGTTATTATTCGTTGAAGATGATTGGGGAGATTTTACAGAACCCAAAGAGCTAATAAAAGAAGTAGCTGGTATGTGACTAGGATATATAGTTTTATTTTGATGTACCTTTTTATTGTAGATCTTCTTATAAAGATTGAACAGAGGGTTTTTAGGATCTCTGATTCCGTTAACTAGAGTTTCTTCGTCATTTGTATATCCCATATACACCTTTATTTATAAAATTTAAATTATTATTTAATTGGTTTTTATATTAAATTTTTAAAATTGTAATAATATTTAATTTATTTACTATGCTTTTAAGTACATCAGAATCAATGCTGTTTATAGGTTCATCATCGTTGAGGTGATGCAAAGCAAAATTTTATGTACTATGAGCATTTCCAGTAGTATTTATATTATGGCTACTTCCTTGAGTATTCAAGTGGTGGACTGGATGATTATAAGGGTTAATATTCATATTATTGCTAGATAAATTATTTTTATCAGAAATATATGTACAGTCACCAGAGTTAGGTTACTAAATATAATCTTAAGAATTTCTGAATAACTCCATACGCTTTTCATGTCTCTTTTATAAATTATGGTATGTAGAATTATAGTTCATTGGGCTATCTGAGAATGTATTATTATTGTTTCCATTATTATTAGTATTATTAATAGCAAGATTGTTGTTGCTAACAAAGTAGTTTTAATAGTTACAAGAAGAACTCTTAGTGGTTAATGGAAGAGGAGGCTTAGAAGTTGGGCTGTTTCCATCATTATTATTAAGCTAAATCACAATATTCTTATTACTAATGAAATAATTACCTCCGCTTGTATTTGTATTATTATTATTATTATTGCTTTGTGAAGAGGGGGTCATTGTAGGATTTGGTTTGTTGGGATAGTAGAATACATTATTTGGGGACATAAATTTATCCTTTTCTGTAGATTTTTAAGGAATATTATTATCTTTCTCATAGTGGTTGGTGTAGTTAGCTTATTAAGCCATATTGCTTGGAGTGCTAATATTTCCTACTATGTTATTTAAGTTACCATTTTGCATTTAAGTACCAGCATTAGCAGCAGCAGAAGGGGTTCTCTAAGGATTATTGAATTTAAACTACTTAAGATTTGAATTGAAAGGGCTATTTAATTGTAAGTAGTTATTTACAAGAATAGTACTGCTAGTAGCTGCACTAGAGTTAGCATTAGCGCTATTTAATAACTACTGCTATTGTTACTATTAAATATTTTCATAATTATTTGACATCTAATTACCATTCACTATTATTTGTTAGTTTTAAGAGGGTTGAGGATTAGAGGATGTAGATGATTGTTATAAATTTGTGGGCGTCTAATTTTAAATAAAGGAATTCTTCTTTCCACTTAACCAAGGATGGTTTAAAACCTATTTTATTTATATTAAATAAAAAAATAAATAGAAAATTATAGTTAAAATATCATGTTACTTCTGTAGCTGAAGGTCTTTAATCACAGTCAGTATTTAAAGTCCACTTTATGAAATCTCTTGCTTCTTTTGATAAGAAATCAGGTGAGTGGAATTCTCCCTTTGTGATTTTTTTGTAAAGTTCTTTATCAGTTTACCCTATTTCATTATATTATATAATAAATTAGCATAAATATTTTAATTTATTTTTTCTTTTACCCTTGAAGGGGAAGGTTCCACAAAGCAAAGCATAAAGAAGGACACCGAGAGCCCAGATATCAGCTGGTGGCCCTGTATATTCCTTTTTATTAACAATCTCTGGGGCCATATAAGATGGAGTACCACAAAACATTTTGTATTTTTATTCATTTGGAATGCAAGTAGAGAAACCGAAATCGATAAGCTTTGGATTATTATTTTCATCGAGGAGAATATTCTCAAGTTTGACATCTCTATGGCAAATTTGCTTAGAGTGAATGTATTCAATTGATGACATAAGTTACTTAAAAATACGTTTGGCATCACTTTCCGTCAATCTTCTGTTAGGTTAGGCTTTTAAGTATCCATGAAGAGAAGTACCTGGAATATATTCCATAATGATATTAACATGGTTATTTGTTTCAATTGTATCGTAAACTTTGATAACATTAGCATGATCAAGCATTTATAATAACTTAATTTCTCTTCTTACTGATTTCTTTCTCTAAGGCTCTTTTATTCTTTGCTTTTCATAAATTTTTATTGCTACCTTCTTATTGAATATCTTATTTAAGGCTACTCTCACTGTAGCATAGGCTCCTTAACCTACTTACTTACCAACCAAATATTCTTCTTTGAACTTCTATGTCTTATCGATCTTGTCATCTTAAAACTATTTTTATGTAAATTTAGAAATTGAGAATACCATATTTTAATTAATTAATTTTACTGAAATAATTTTGCGTTCTTTTTCTTCAGCTAGGGCAGATAAAAATTTATCTGGCTCATAGCACTTGGAGTCATCGTTTAGGAATCTAATATTATCAGCATGATCCTTTGGAGTGCCATTATTTAAGAAAGGGTTATAAGGAGCATTAGTTGGGGTAACAGGGTTTTGAACAATAGAAGATACACCTGATTAAGCATATTAAATAGCTGGAGAAACAGAACTGGGTTCTGTGTTTTAATTAGATGGCTTTTGTTTTTTAGCAGTTGTAGTATTTTCTTCACAATCGTAAACTTAAGTATTAGTAACTGTTGTAGTTATTTATTAAGGATCATAGTTTTTAACACCAGATTAGCTTAAATTATTTTATTACATTGGCATAGGTGCAATATTTTAGACAGTGTTTTGTTGAATGGATGATTAAGTATTGTGAGTGAGTTTTATAGCAGTTGCATTAGTAGTGGTACTAGGGAAGTCGAACTAGAAATGTTCGTTTTGCTTTCTCTTGTTATCACAAGTTAAAATCTATTATCCTAAATAAGAGGGGAATTCAATCTTCTTGTTTTCTTTAGTAGAAGAAATCTTAATTTATTAGACTTAAGGATTATGCAAAAGATTTTATTGTTAAATCTATTATTGTTGTTGTTACTGCTATTGTAGAATCTATTATTATTGCTAAATTTGCTATTACTACTATTAGGAAATGACAGGCTTGTTACTTTATTAAATTTATTGCTTGTAATAATTTTAGGAGCTATTATTCTTTTAATGACTGCTATTTAGTGGAGAAGCAGGGTTATTGTTATTCATGATATTACTGTTGCTATTTGTATTACAATTATTCAGTAAAATGTTACTTCCACTATTACTGTTGCCATTATTATTGATATTGTTAAGATGAGAATTATTCAAATAAGTGTGACTAATATTATTACTGTTCTAAGTAGTTAATATTCCCCCACTAGGATTATAATTCTAACTAGTTTGAATGCAATTTTAATTTAATAATGCTGTGTTGGTTTTTAATCCTGTTGAAAGAGCACGCTTTGAATTCTAAGGTTGCATTTACTGCTGATTATAAGAAATTATTTCTTTTGATTAATTAGTGCATGTTTCTGAACTCTTCTCTCTATTAACTTTCTAATAGTTCTTTAAAAATTCACTTGAGCTATTTAATCTTATGCTTATTTCTCTATATTTGTTATTACTATTAGGTTAAGCATTATTGTTATTATTGATACTCATATTTGTGTTAGTAGGGGTATTCAATTGGTTAGAGGAGGAATTTAAAATATTGTATTATTACTGTGTAGAAGATGTAAATACGTTTGAAGAGTTGTTAATTTAAGTATAATTGATGTTTTCATTATTACCATAAGCATTTTCCTTATTTGTTATTGTTTTAGGTCTCTTCTTTTAAATGGATTATTGTTAATTAGTAGGACTTTTTAAAGAATCAACTCCTCTGATATCCTTGAATTGATTTGATTTAATATTAGAAGATTGAATAATTAATTATTGCTACTAATGAGCTGGATAATGATTCTAGAGAGGCTCTTTGGCATATTACATTTATTATTAATGATACTATAAAGCAGCTTTTGTGCATGGAGAATAAGATTATTACCCACTCAAATTATTATTTCCAATAGTCTGTTTATTTATTAATTGAAATAAGATTTATTATTAAAATTATATTATTATAAAGCTATTTTAATAAATCAAGATTTTACCTTATTGAGAATAGTTAGGTCAGTATCATTTAATTTTTGGGAAGGCCTTTGATTAGAATAGGCATATCTCCTATTTATCATAATATGAAAGATTAGAATTAAAAAGTAACTATTTTTTTGAATTTGAATTCCTTTTTTCAGTTTGTAAAAATAATCTGGAAAATTTAAGTAGGTATTAGTCTATTAAAAAGAATGCGAGTGATTTATCATAAATGAGTAAAAATGCAATCCATTTAATATTCTGGAGTAAAGAAGAAGAAATTAAAGGATAAGCGAAATAATTGAGTGAGAAAAAACATCAAGAAAGAAGAAAAAAAATATCAGTTTAGCTTTTGATTGACTTTCTTTAAATTAATTAAAGAATAAGCAAATAAAAAAGAGGATGTTTTTTATTGGGGTTGATCGATCCTATTTTTGAATTTGAAAGAGAAACTTGATTAAAAAATCTTTGAATGATATTGTTTGTTTGTTTGTGAGTGATGCTAATTAATCTTTTAATTAATTAATTTTTAGTGAATGAAAGTGTATTCAAATACTTATTTATTTTGAATCTGCCATCGATCTACCTCTTTAACAATTCATTTAATTTCTACTCATTTTGTTATTAATTAACGAATTCCATTCTTTGTTGAATTAGACTCAATTATTTTATATAAATGAAATTCAAAAATTATTTGGTGAGAGTCTTCTCTCTCTTAAATTGAAATTGTTGATGAAAATAATGTACAAAATATTATTTTTCTCATTCAGCTGAATCTATTTTTCATTATGTTATTCATAAAACTAATTTATTATATTATTTATTTACTGTGCAGATGGTTGGGTTGAAAGTCCAGTTGGTTAATTAGAAATTGAGGAGTTTACAATCTAACCAGTTTAGTATTTATTGCTAATGGAGTGGCTTTTTTTCTTTTGAAATGAATGTTATGAATTATTATTAGTATTATTGACTTAAGCATACGATTGTATATTCTCTTGATTGTTTCTCAAATCTTCCTTGCTCATCTTTTTCAAAATAATATTAGTAACATAATTCTTCAGACCCTCTGAAGCTTTAGCTCCAGTTCTTTCAATCATTTTATTAACATTATTTTAATGTTAAAATTGCTAGTTCATGGAGGCCATAGAACCGTTAGCAATATTTGTATTCTGAGATAAGATGCTAGTGCTTGTTGCAGTGTTGTTATTGCTTTATTAAGGAGATTTTGAATTTCTTTTGTAGAAATTATCAAGTAAATCCTTCAAGTTACCCTTAGAACCGATATTACTCATGCCACTATTATTAAGGTTGGGGTTTACTTATTAGCCACCATTTACTGTCATTTAAATTCCGCCGCTTATGTTATTGCAGTTACTTTAGCTATTGGAAGGGGTGTTTCCTACTTAGTTTCTATACATTTTGCGAATTCTTTCTGCCAAAGAAGCAGATGAATTATTCTTTGTAGATGAATATCCCTTATCTTTTTTTTAAGTAAAAATGAATAAATTTATGCTAAATATTTGCTTGGATATTCAAATAATATTATCAAAACTCAATAAAACCATTTTTAAGTAATCCATCTTTCAATTTGAATAATTTTATTAAATTTATAATAATTTTTGATATTAAGAAAAGTTTGAAAGTACTCATCATAGCTTAAATATCCTCCATACGAATATTCTTGTATTGTTATTTAGTGCTGCTGCAACCTGAATAGGCGTCCATAATTATATTTATCAATCTTCTATGCTTATTTGAATTATCTTTGAGTAAAAAGAAATTTCTATCTATAACTTCTCCCCTTGAATGACCTATTTTGAAACCCTATGTCTTTCTTGAATAGATATTCTTTGATCGACTCTCCTTGTTTGATATTATTTATTTATACTTTCTTTGTTTATTGTATTATATTACAAATATCAATATCTCTTTGTTTTTACTAATTATTTATTCCTTTTATTTTCTTGCTAATTTTTGATTTGTGCACTTACAAATTCACTGTCTTTGAACCTTTTTGTTATACTATTTGATTTTTGATTTGATTTCAAGTTCAATCTATTATTAAATGCCTAAGCCATGTATAAGACCTTAAATTTGATATATTTAAAAATACACACTCTTTTAAAATGAAAGATATTTATAAGCCCCTTCCATAACAGTGTCAACCAAATAACTTTGTAATTTAAGTTTCTCTACATAATTCAACTCAAATTTTAAATGATAAGAATTGTTTTTTTTTTTACAACTTTAACTGAAAAAAAAAATATATCTAAATACTACTATTCCCAAATGATTAATGATATTAAAATAATTTCATTCAAATATTTAACATGAAATTTTATGTCTCTCTTTTAAAATTACGTATATTAATGCAAAAAAAATTTAATCTATTTTTATTTTATTTTGAATAATTTAATTGTGTTTTTATTATCTAAAGCTAACTTTGATTTCTAATACAATTATTATTCTTAAAAATTTAAAGGATGAGTCAGATATTATAATCATATTAAAAAAATATTCTAATTTAAATTATTCTATTTTATTACTTTTGTATTTATTTATTTCTAAAATATAGTTTTTTTAACTCTAGTAAAAAAATTAGACTTGAGCAGGAAAAATTATTATCTTCATTTTTATTTCTATTATATTTGTCTGTACTATTATTAATTTTAGAAATTATATTGGTTGTATGAATTTTATAATTTTCTTATTTTGTTAATTATTAATATCAAATTGTATCTATATTTTAGTTATAATTGAAGGTTTTTATAATACAAAACAGAAGTAAAAATTAAATTAATGATTGAAGATTGAACATGATCAATAAATTAATTAATTAAATGAATTTGAAAGGACAGATATAAGATATTAACATATACTTACTTATTAATAGCAATTTAAATTTAAAAATATTTTATATTTTAAACCTATTATTTGCTACTTAATATATTTAATGATGAAGGAATAATTTTTTATATACACTCAAGATATCACTATTGCTGGTTTAGTTGATTGATTGATTGATTGATTGATTGGATACAATTCATAGTTAAAAGCTAGTTGATTCGTTATTAAAATTGAAGAAAATCCTATTTATTTTCTCATTTATTTTTATTACCTCTCAATTTTATTAATTATTATAGTTTAAAATTTGTGTGAGTTATTAAATATGTATTTATAGTAGTATCCAATGATGGATGAAAAACCTATGAGAGTTTAGATAATTTAATTTTTGATGTAATCTATTTAGTGTTTGTAATATCTTTTAGATGTTTTCAAATTATTAGAATTCTAATCATAGAATTAATTAGAAGCTTTTAGAAATGTGCTAACTTTAATTAGAGTATCTCTATTTTTACATGTATATTTGATCTTATTGAATATTTCTTTCAAAGAATATTTAAATTTAAAAGATTAATCTAGAAGTTATTCAATCATAAAATGTTTCTATTGTCTTCTTCTTTGTTATAGGGTGTAAATAAGAAAGAGCAATTATCTACATGTCTGTGCTTTTCATTGAAGCACTTCCTAAATAGAGTATCTATGAAATATCCATGAGATATAACACAAATCATTTTTTACTTTTAATTCCTCTATTCTGAATCTTCTTTTAATTTTAAAGAATATTTTTTAATGTATCTATTAGCAAGCAAAACTCTTTTGACAAAGCTAGAGTGAGATTCTAAAGGTTGATTTTTATAATAATCCATGAGATTCAAAACTGTGAAGGTATCAGCAAGATGTTTTTCTATTTTTTTAAATTATTAACTTTCATCATCTCCACTTATCTCTTACTCGCTATCAGATGATTATATTGGCATTTTTAAAAAATTCTAATCAATTATGTTCGCTTACCATTGATGTTAATAAAAATATCTACAATTAAAAGATATTCCATGCTCTTGATAGCTTTTCTTAATAAAATCTATAAACTTATTCTAGTCAAATATATCCGAAACTTTAGTTAACTGTTCCGAAACAGAGGGTTGAACTATGAATTATATCTTTTTTTTGTTCGGGTGGTTTTTGAATAACTCAATGCATGTTTGAAGAGTTCTTTACATAGGAGAGACATATACAATACCAATATTTAATGAATTGATTTGAGAAGTTTTATTTTTACATTATATTATTCCATAGGGATGTATAGGAGAGTCTACGAACTCTTAAGAATTTTTAAATATTTTATCCTTAATCAACTATTTTAAATTCTTATTTGTAATTCTTTCTGAAGTGATATACTTATCTATAAAATAATTATGGTAGGAATAAGCATGTCTTATAAAAACTACATTACTTTTATCATTGAAATAATGATCTTTTGGATTCAAATTAATTCCTAATTCATTTATTTCACTTTCATTATACTTGAAGTTTTTTTAAAGAGTGCTAATTTTCAATGAGCTTGGTGCATTTTTATATAGCTTATTAGTTTAAAGCAAGTATTTAATGATTAGATCATTTTCTAATTCACTATCTTCTTACACCTTAAAGCTTTTATTTTGGTTACTGTAGTTATCTTATTATGTTTGTTCTACTGAAAATCTTTGTAATTAAGTATGAATTAATCTATTCTTTGGATTAATGAACCTCCTAAAAACCTTGAGTATCATAGAAACCACTTCTTAGTATTCTATTTAATTTATTTACTTTAGCTTTGATTAATAAAATTAAGTATCTTAAAGCGATTAATTATGTATTAAAAGTCTTTTTGTTATTAATTTTATAATCTGCAAAATTTTATAAATCTAATAACTTCAACTTCTACAATTTAATCATTTAATAATCCTAAATTTTTTTAAAAATTTTCTAATCTCAACAGATCTTTAATCTATCTCTATCTTAGAAACTTAATTGAAAAGAATTAACAATTAATAGGGAAGTATCTTTTATGGTATTTTTAACAAAAAGTAATTAATCATCTAAATGTCTACAAGGACTATATTTTAATCTTTTCATTGAATTACTTTCTAATTTTATTTGGTATTGAAGTTAAGTAAAAATGCTTAAAAATTAGTATGATTTTCATTAAAAACAATTTTATTTTTTATAAATGAAACTTTTATTGAGAAAAGAGGTATGTTTACTTGAATATTCAACAATTATTAATCTTTAATTCAGATTTAAATTCAAATAATTAGATTATAGATATTTATATAAGTTAGATCAACATATAAATCGATAAACATAAAATAATGAATTTCTTTTATAATTTATTTAAGGAATAAATGATTTAATAGAGATTAAATTGAATAATATAAACAATATTAAAGTAAATCGAATTACTGTAAATAAGCAAATTTATTAATAAAGTAACAGGTATAGATGCAAACAATTAATATTTTTTTTAAATTATTTATTTAATAGATTAAAATTTTGTTAAAGGGTCTTATAAATTTATATTATTTATTTATTAGTTTTAAAATTCTTTTGATTTTGTATTTACTAGGTATCAATCAATTTATTGTATCAGTTCCAGATGTTAGATTTGGCGAATTAGATAGCTTAATGTTAGGAGTTTTTGGGTGATTTGAAAATTTATATGATGAGAATTTATTCTTTACAAACATTCCACTTGAAATACTTAAATTATTCTCTTTGACTAACTCTTGTAAAAGTAATCTATTTTTTTCATCATTTTCAGCTTTTTATTTTTTCTCTCTAAAATAATTCTAAATTTTTTTGTAAAGCTCTACTAAAGAGATAAATAAGCGGACTAAAAATAAAATTAAACTTAATACAAGACAAGTGATAAGCATGAAAAAGACTGTTAGACTTAATTTTTCTAAACTATAGAGTTCCTCATTACTAATTACAGATTCTTCTAATACAGAACTTAGCTTTTTACATGCTAATGAAAGTACAATAAAAGTGCAACCAATAAAGAATTCCTAAAAGACCTTGTAATAAGATATAAATGAATGTTAGAAGAATCTGTAGTATAAAATATATAGTCCATGAAGGAAGAAGGAAACAGAAATAAGAATGCATGAAAGAGTTGCATTTGAAGAAGCAGAGAGGAAGATAGCAATTACAAAATATTTTTTAATAAAGCTGATGATAATATAAGATTTACTTCCTTTAGCTTTAAAATTTATATTCTCTAAGAAGTTGGGAATATTTTTTTCAATGTACTCAGTATCTTTCTTTAAAAGTATGTAAGACATTAAAACCAAGAAAAGAATATGAATTAAAGATTAGAATATAGCTAACCCTCTAGTTTCTTAAAATTACATTGAAAAGTAAATGCTAAAAATTGCTGGTGTGATATATCCTTAATTTAAGTTTGACATGTAATTAAGGAGGATATTTACTATGACCAGAGTGTATTGTTTACCTCTCATAATAGCTCTAGCAAATAGATTTAAGAAGACAATGATTGTAACTATGACTAAAGATAGATGTGGAAAAAGAAAATTTTTGTATAAAGATTTTGATAGCCCTAGATTATGTAGTAATCTTAATTCGTTTGAATATAATTCTTTTTCTAAATGATTTGAGTGGCTCTTTTAATCTTCTTGAGATTACTCTGAAGTTGTACTCATTTAATAATTAAGTTCTTCATATGAAGGGATTTCTTCAAAAATAAAAGAAGCACCTAAAATAGAATATGTAAATATTTGAGGTGGGATGTTTTCTTTTAACATAACGATAGGTCCCAAGACTTATATAAAATTAGATAATAAACATAGAATCTAGAAATTTTTTAATACTAACATAGTATTTTTTGCTGTTGGATTTTCTGGTACTAAAGCTTAAGAGGCATTGTTGATATTTTCACTTCTTTCTTAAGCCTATTTGTTATTTTTATTATACTCTTCTGTAGTAAGTACTGTATTGGATAATGTTAATGTATGGATTTCTTTATTTAGAGTTATTATTATTTCATTTATTCTACGGTTTTATTCTACATTTACTTCATAGAATATTTGATTATTTACTATACTCATTTTTACAATTGTGTAATCAATATTTTACTTCAAAGTCTTAGGGTCAATCAATAAATTTAGATCAGATAATTCATCAGCATAAGGAGCTCTATTTAGAATTATTGTGAGTAAATTGTTATTGTTCTAAATTGAAAGTCGTACAGATTCAATTTTGAGCTTTTTAACACAGATTTTGTCAATGGCTCTAACTACATATCCAGGTTTACACTAACAAACATTATCATCGCTTTTTTACTTAATACCTTTATCATCTGAGCATTCTCCAAAACACTCTCCAAACCACAGATAATGTGTGCTTAGACACTATTTGCAAGTTTCATTACTAGAGCATACTTAACAATTAACTGTGCATGGTAAACATACTTTATCGGTATTGCAGAAATACCCTTCTGCTACAGTTTAGGAACAGAAAACAAATTAATTCTTATTTTTACTTTTGTTTGGAATATTGTAGTAATCTGTTTTAACTGTACATTCACATTATTTATTGACTGGATTTAATGTTAAATTTTAACCTACATCTGAGCATTCAGATATGCATGAATTAGGTTCTTTTTAGAGTAAATATCCTGCCTTGCACTTATTACACTTTATAGATAGGGTGTATTAAGCTGTTAAGGGGTCTTTCTGACAAACAATATCATACAATTCGCATTCAGAAAACTTTGTTACTGAATTTAATTTATCATAATCGCCATAAGGACATTCCACACATTCTCTGCTATTCCCAATAATAAAGTAACCTGGAAAACAAGATAAACATTAATTATTGAGTCCTCCATCACAAGTTTTACAACCTTAATTACATTTAGTACATTTTTTACCATCTATAAAATACCCATCTTCTAGAGAGCATTCTCCACATGTTGTATTTCCATTAGCATCAGCTCCTAAATATAATCCACTAATACATTCAGAGCACTGATTTATATTTGGTCCACTACATACTTTACATGACTTATCACAAGGTAAGCACTGTTAATTATTTTCGTAGAATCCATTTTACGTTTGACAATCTATGCATTCGCCATTTGTATCTTTAGTTTTAGTTCCTCTGCAAGTTATACAATCCTTTACTGTAGTTCCAGAGCAAGTTTAGCATGTCTCATTACAATCTGTACATATCTTACTACTTGTTAGGAATTTGTAATTTAATATATCACATATGCCACATTCTTTAGTAGCACCCAAAAAATAAAAACCTTGCGAACAACTAGTACATCCATTGGCATCACAGCCATTACATCTATCATCACATTTAATACATTGTTTAGCATCATTTACTCTGTAATTTCCTTGACATATTATACATTATTAATTTTAGTAAATATATAAATTCTTTGTATTATCACAAGTTGAGCAATTCGTAGGAAGAGGACCCGAGCAAGTTAAGCAGCTTGAATCACAAATTTTACAAATATTAGTACTATCAATATAGTGATCACTTGGGCAAGTTCCGCAACTAACATCTATATTATTATTCTATAAGATTAAAGAACCACTACTACACTTTGTACATATAGTTTTACTTGAGCAAGATTAACAACCGTTACTACAAGCTTAACATTTAAGAGTACCATCATTCAATGAAAAAAAGCCTGCATTTAAATCACAACTAGTAATACATTTTGACTATTCATCTAGATAAATAGGAATCATATTATCTGTTTTACAAATTTAGCAAGTAGAATTGTTATCACATTAACTACAATTAGCAATGCACGCCACACATGAATTAGGTGTATCATTATAAAAACCTTCACCACATACTATACATTATTTACCTGTTCCATTAGATAAAGTTAATAAACTCTTACCATCAAAGCAAGAAAGACAATCATTTTATGTTCCACTTTTGCAGGATTTACAAGATTGATCACATTTTTGACAAACTTTATCAGGAGTTTAATAGTAAAATTAAGTAATATCGCAATCTACACACTGTGTCATAGATTCATCCCTAATCTTTACTCCGCTACACTCATCGCAAATAACTTTAGATCCATCTAATCTGCATTTTATACAATCAGCTGGACATTTTAAGCAGTAAATGGTACTTTAATAATAACCAATTTCAGTTGATGCACAATCTATACAACTATTATCTTCTTACTTTAAATACTTTCCATTTGGGCAAGTTAAACATTTTTTGGGGTCATTTTAGCCATTGCAAGTCTAACAAGATGGATCACAAGGCAGACAATCACTTCCTAATTGAAAATATTAAGGTAAATTACAATTTACACAAATTTTATTAGCTCCATCTATCTTAAAGCTAAAATTCACTGCACAAGTAATGCAACTATATTCGTTTATGTCAGAGCATGTAGCACATGAGGTATGACATGGTTAGCATGAGCCACCTTTCCAAACTTCGTTTGAATTTGTACATTTTACTTCACACGATTTATTACTATCTACTATTATATCACCTATGCATGTTAAACAACTAGTAGAAGTTGATCCATCGCATGTTTAACAAGAGGAGTGACATTTGACACATTTTTTTGAAGCAACATCTCCAAAATAATTAGTAGGGCATTATTGGCAAAGTGCTTCATTAAATATAAAATTACCTGTGGGACAACTCAGACATTTATCTCCCTATGAGCACGTTTCACACGAAGGATGACACGGCAAGCACATATTTGATGAAGGATAAGTTCCTGCTGGACAAGGATCTACACATTCATTTGTTTTAGTTAAGTTAAAAGTAGCTATACAAGTTAAACAATTTGAAGGACTTCCTCCAGAACATGTATCGCAGTTACCTGCACACTACAAACACTAATCTTAACTGATATAATATCCTGAATTACAAGGACCACATGTATTATCCTGTTTTTTAAGATATAGCCCACCTGTTTTGTAACAGGAGGTGCAGAAGAGAGCATTTCCAGAACAAGTCAAACAAGAAGAATTACAAGTTTAACAAAACCCACTTGCATCTACATATTTTCCGTTTTCAACTGCACATGCTTCACAAGTTTTTGTTGCTCCTTAGCTTACAAAATATAATCCTGATTAGCAAGTTATACAGGAAGTATTTAGTTAATCTGTACATTATTTACATGTATTATGGCACTATTAACAATCAGTTGGAGCACCATTTGGGAATGAAAAAAATCCGGAAGCTGTATTACAAGGAACGCATTAAAAAGTACCTCCCGCTGTTAATGGATTTAATTTCAAATTAGGAGATTTACATAATGTGCATTAGTCTTCATTCCCTCCACTACATTATTAACAAGTAGAAAAGCAAGGTTTACATAGAGGAATAGCAGGGTTAGTATTATCCAGATAATAACCACCTGTAAGGTTACAAGGCTTACATGAGTTATCAGGGTATAGAGCTTAAGTAGCTGGACAAGTTATGCATCCCGTATCATTTTTATTTTTGCAAGTAGCGCAACTAGTATGACACTAAACACATTTCATTAAAATTGTATCTTTAAAAAAATTGGATTCTGTGCAAGCAGAGCAGGTACCATCGTCTTTTAAATACATATTAGCATAGCAAGAAGTACAATTATTAGCATTAATATCTGTACATGATTTACAAGAGCTATTGCATTGTTAACAAACGCCTTTAGAATCTATATAGTTACCATTTGTAGTATCACAAGGCTTACAAGAACCATCAGTTCTCAAATTGTTACCTGAATAACAAGATTAGCAATTCGTATTAGCAGTTCCTGTGCAAGTTTTACATGTAGAATTGCATTTAGTGCATTAAGAATTATTTTAAATAAAATAGCCATTTGTAATATCACAAGTAATGCATTTATTATTTATTAAAGTAGAAGTAGAAGGACAGCTTAGACAATTTGTATCTTAATCTCCATTACAAGTTGCACAAGAAACATGGCATTTAGTGCATATATTACTTGAGTTAATGAAAAAACCATTATTTGTATCGCATACTCCACATTATTTATTTTGATTTAGGGTATTTGTACCATAACATGATGTGCATGTAGTGCTTTAGGCTACACAAGTTTTACAATTTTTATCGCATTATTTACATACTCCATTTGACATAAAATAATCTTTAGTAGTATCGCATTTTTAACATTTTTTATCTGATGTAAGAGTATATCCTGATGGACATTTAGTACAGTCATCATCACCATCATCTGTACATTCAGAGCATGATTTATCACATTTTTTACATTCCAGTTAATTATTATTAAAATCTTAATAGTATCCTGAATCGCAGCCTGTGCATTTATTACCTTTACATGTGCAACCACTAGGACAGCTTTTTCCAAGAACTCTTAATTTATCAGATTTATAGATTGAAGAAGATATTTTAAATTTTGAGATTTCTCCAGAAGATAATTTTTTTTCATCAAATATTTATGAACATATATTGTAATATTAAGACATATCCAAATTGTCTCCCCATTTATTCCTTTTTACTCTATTTATTTAATTTGCTTAAATATTAAATTATTTATCAATTATTAAATTTTTACTGTATGAGATTAGTAGCTCCTTCTTATATCAAAAGATTCTTAAGATAGTTAACTAGAATTGCTGATCTCAACTAAAACTTAATATTTAACTATTTCTAAAATTAATTTTGAAAGCAAAGGATGATCTATACTTACTTAAGCTTATTTATATTCTTTTTACTCCATTTTGAAAGTAAAACGTAGTTAAAATTTTAAATATTTGTATATCCTTGAGAAACTAATCTTTATATAAAAAAATAATCAAAATCCAATTTTCTTTTAAATAAGCTCAATAATATATATATCTTATATAAAGTAGAGTTCAAGCTTACAATTAATCTTTTATGAAGGGCTAGAACTCAATCAGATATTCAACAGGATCTAAAAAGCTTTAATTCAAAGGGATTTAAATTGTAATTTCACTATGATCGCTTATCAAAACGGAAAATGTTTAATCAGAATATGAGGTATCATATTAAGATATCTATTAATTTAGTTTAAAATCTAGTGATTCAATTCCATTATGAATAGCAATTACTTGCATAAAAAAGCCAATCAATTGAGAAAATCCTAATTAAAAATATGAAAATAGAATTAAATATTTTAATATTCAAATATTTATCTCATTTATTGAGAGATAAAATACATTTATTACTTATCCAATTTGTTAAATACCCAATTATTAATATTAAAGCAGAAGAGTTTCTTTTCATTTATACTACTCCTATTATTTTCTGTTTATCTTTATCTTATTTGATTTTGATATTATTAGGAAATTCTTTTCTATGTTAAACGACAATTACATTTCTTAATGTGCTTTTTTTATGAATATGTGGCTTAAAATGAACTTACTTTATATATAATGTAGGGTTTATGATGAACTGACTCTATATCCTACTAATAACAATCAATCAATAATTAAAAGAAATTAAATTCCAAACTAATACTGATTTACAACTTCATTTTCATAAGGAATAACAATCCTTTTAAACATTGCTTTACCTTACAATATTTTAATATTCAGATCTTTAGTTTAATTGGTGATCATTACCTTCATAATTATACTTACCTTTGACATTACTATTTTTAATTTTCATGCTTATATTACGATTACAATAATATCATTTATCTCTAACTCCCTTCCATTTTTTACAATACAAAATAAGTCAAATTCTTAATTCATATTCAAATTATTTATTTTACTTCATACTAATACAAAGTTCTATAAATGAATACTATATGTTTACACAAATTTTAGAAACAATTAAGTTTTAATTTAGACTTGGAGAAAGATATTTTCTCTCCTTAAATTCAAGTTACGTTCATTCATTAATTTACTTTGAATACAAGGAAAACCAAATTTTTACTAGTTGATATTTTTTGTTATATTAAAATTATGACGCAATAATTATATTGTTTACACTTTAAATTATTTACATTCTGATAAAATATCCTTGATTCTACAACTATTACATAGGGAAAGTTATAAATTATGTAAATAATATCAATTTGGATTAATAATATTATTAAATTCGATTTCAGATTAATTATTTTGGAAAACAATATTATATGTGATTTCATCTTAAATTTAGCGCATTTAATATGAAAAATCTATTTAGATACTTACTTAGATTAATAAATAAATAGATCTATTAGGGAATTCTTCTCTGCTTGGTTACATAAATTAATGATCTTATTTTTATTACAATCACTTATTCAATCTTCCAAATTTATTATTTATTCTCTAACTATCTTTATAAAATTTTTATTCTTATATTAAAATTTAAACTCATAGATTCAGATAAATTTTGTCATTTTTTAATTAGTTTACATTCTCGTAGAAATAAATAGCTGGATGCTTTTATATTCCAAAAGTAAATCTCTAGATTCTTCTTTTTATAAAATATTCAACTTAAATTACATTTTAAACTAATCAATTCAGTCAAATTTTATCATTTCTTAATTGATTTACACTCTTTTAGAAAACATTGCTGGGATATTTTTGAATAAAAAGTATAAATCTTTTTATTATAAGAAACATCCATATTGTCCATATTGACTATATATAATTGATTGTAAATTTTCCAAATCTGTTTCAAACAAAAGGATAAGGCGGATAATTATCTTTATAATAAATATCATTTCGTTATCAATATTATCTATAAAAAGCTATTCGAATAATTCAAAATAATAGATAAAAAAATTAAATGTAATATGTTTTAAGAATTAATAAAATTTCTTTTATTTTCTTTCTAAGATTTCCATTCTCTCTCATAATAGTAATTATATCAATTAATATTTATTTATCATTTTTAAGATTAAATAATTAGAAGTAAACAATTAAAATTATATATTTTTTAAAGTTACATAGTTTTCAAATAAATATTTTCCCAATTTTATTTTCTTTATTATTGTTATGAAATACAACTCAATTCTAAAACCAATTTAACAATACTAAATAAGTTTGTTCCTGTTCTAACCTAAACATTAATTGTTTTTAGAAAAAAGAAGACTCATACTGTTTATCTGTGTAATTAAGGTCAACTTATAATAAAAGCACTAACTACCATAAAATGTTGAGGGTGTGGAAACCTTAGTTAATGAGTATTTAAAGTAAAATGCTTATTTATTAGAATACTACATCTATACTTATTAACATTAATAATTAATTCTTCTTTATTAAAATTAAACCAATAGTATTAATAGTATCGTTTAAGCTAATAATTAATAAATTCATATTATTTCTTTTTTACCTTCTAAATAATTTGAATATGAATAAAACTAGAAGAATTCATATAAATTGAGTTACTTTCTTTTCTGTTTCAAAAATTTGAATTTATCATATTAATTATTAATTTATTTTTCACTATTTTTAGATTTTGATTTTTAATTTATTAAAGTAAAAAAAAAGTATTTACTTATATGGATTAAACTATTTAATGAGTTTTGATAGACAGATATTATTATTTTATAATTAAATCCAAAAAATTTATTTATAAAGTTTTAAAAATATACAAAAATTTTTCCTACTGCTAACCAATAACGTAAAAAATGCAAGGTGATTATAAATGCTAGAGAATACAGTTAATTGTTAAATAATCTAGATTTATTAAAACAAATTTAAATTTTTATAAATATTATATTTCAAATAGCCAAAGAATATATTAAATAAATTAAATAAAAATACTTTCTATATTTTAACTATTTTAATGAGCAAATTTACTAAATAATACAAATTTGGAAATTAAAATAAGGATCTCTCCTTAAATAAAAATATTTAATTAGATAGAATTATATAGAATTAGGCTTTCTAATTTGTTTTTAATGTAATCTATCTATTAAAATTAATTCTATATGTATAAAATAGCTTAAATAAAAGTCTATTTTCAGTATTATCAATTGAAGCAATTATAATTTTTAACTAGTAAATTTATTTTATAATAATATACTATTTAATAGATAAATAAATAATTCTTTTATGTATTTGAAATTTTATGAATTCATTGGTTATTTATATTAGTAGAAATAAATAGATACTTACACTTATATAATCCTATTCATTTCTTCATTACCAAGAAAATTTATAAGCCTTAAACAAATTTAATCTAAATAAATAATATTAGAATATTTTAATAAGTAATTTTGATTAATTATGAATTATTTTATAAGAATAATTTTATAAAAATTTTAAAAAATACAAATTAATGATAAGGATTTATTTATTTAAGAAACTTTTAAATTCTATTTAAGAAGGATAAAAATAAATTAGAAATGTAAAAGATTGAGCCTCAATATTCTGAATAATAAAACTAAAATTTGAGTAGTAAATATTATGAAAGATTTGAGGATCCTTAGATAGATCCACATAAAAATTATATAAAATAAGAGATGATATTTATTACAAATCTTTTTTCAACTTTATTTATAATCCTAATATACTACAATTTTAATTTCATAAATCTAGCCACCCTCCATATTCTTTTTTGGAAAAAATTACAAATTTTACTGATAAGTAATATCAAGGAGAGGAGGGTGGGTTGTTTAATATAATATTTATTTTTCATCATATAAAAATTGATTTTTATTAATCTCTTGAATTTAAACTTTTAACCTACATGATAGGGGAAATTTAATGAAGGCCTTATAGAAAGAATACATAAACATTACCTATCTGATATTGAAGATAATACCTTTTTGTCGGTGGTGTGTAACAATATAAAGCAGCATTGACAATACTTTAATAAAATAATAAAAATTTACTAAAAGCAAATAATTAAAAGTGTAAGATTAATTAATAAATATGAATTGCAATTTGATGTAGAATTTGATTGAAAATTAATAACTTACTTTAAAATGATAAGGAATAATTAAATGAAATTATTTGAATAGATAGGTAAATATATACAAAATAATTTAAAATAAATATTTTTGAATTCTTTCATTTATAAAAGAAGTACAGGAGTAATTTAAGTATATGTTTGATTGGATATGTTTAAGTAATTATAGAAGGAAAGATAATACAAGGTTTCAATTATCATATTATCTTATATATTTTTTAAATCTATTATCTTTTTTTTCTATAACTTTATTAGCTAGAGGAAAAAACGGTTTATCATTTATCCATATGAGATTGTAAATTAATTTAAAAGTATATCCTAATTATAGAAAACTAATTTAATATGAAAAGTATCAGAATAGATATATTAACATTCTATAATCATAGAAAAATATTTGAATTTAAGTTGTATTGTTAAAGATATCTATTTTATCATCCAAATTCTTTTCTATATGAAAATTAGATAACTGTGATTTCTAACGATTGGAATAATTTGATGTAGCCACTTTTCTATATAATTCTATGAAATTCTATATCTATATTAAGTTAGCTTAATATCTTAGTAAATTATATCTAACTAGTAATCATAGGTACAAGTAAAAACATTCCTCAATTTTATTATAGTTAAAGCAATTCAAAAAGTAGCATTTGAAATTTTATATTTTTTAATATTATCTTTAAGAAATATATTAGAAAATTGATCATTCAAATGTAATTTTTCCTAACTTCTCTCTATTCATAATAGAAAAATCAAAAATTATTTACACTTAGGAGGAAATTTAATTTGAAATATGAAAAAGAAGAAGAATATGATACTTGAAGAGTATTCTTTGAAATATTAAAAAAGATAATTTAGTTTGACCAAATTAGATCAATTTAGTTAAATTTTTGTTTCACCCAATTTATCTTTGTTTCTCTCTTCATTTCCCACTAATTATTAATTATAGAAGGATAATTTAATATATTGTCTACTCATAATAAAATTTATGTAAATAAATTATCATTATAATAAGGAATAACACTGTTTTGCAGTTGGCAAACTTTTACAATCTTTAAGTCAAAAGAGCTCTCTAAAATTTTCATTTATTAAGTGGTTTGTTGTTTTCCCTCAAAAATAAAGTAATCTTAAATATATCGATTAATACTTCAATCCTTATTCGGGGATAAAAATTTTAGGTTATTTCACATTAAATTCAAATTATTTCATTTTTATTAGATATTATTTTTCTAATTGGGAGTCAAAGTTAATCTAATGATACCTCCGTTTTGCTTATTTGGGGATCTTAGTAAGAATATATCTTGAAGAGTGTATTATAAATTTAATAAACTTAATTTAAAGATTTGTAAGTTGATCCTTTTTTGACTTATTTCATAAATAAATAAGACAATTACAACTTCTCTTCTTTAGAATGGGATTAAAATATCTGTAGATAATAAATTAAACAAAAATATAATTGAAATAAAAAAATAAGATTTAATTGGACTGAGTAGTTAAAAAAGAAACAAACAGGAAACTGATTAGAGAGAATAAATTGCATACTAACACTCATTCTGAGAAGAGAAAAAATAGATTTTACCTAATAAAGATAGCAAGTTTTCACTCATCATGAGTTAATAGAACAATAAAAGCTAAGATAAAATCAACGATAAGAGCCTTGATAAAGGAAAAGACTAAGAAATCCATCAGAATGGTGATCAAATAATAGAAGAAATTCATATTGATAACAAGTCCAATGATCGTAAAATAAGCTCAGGAGGAAACAATGATGCTGCCATAAACGGCACTGAGTAGGCTTTAAATGAAAAATCTCAAAATGTAATATATTTAAATTTTTATTGTACCTCACTTTCATTTGATTTGAAAATGTTATAACCTTTTTATATATCCCATTTACCTAGGTTACAATAAACTACTTTATTAAAGATATTCGTATATTCCCACTTATTTTGTTTATCTAACTTAATTTCTAGCCACTATAGAGTTTTTTTAATTTAAGAAATTTGCAATATTTAAAAGAATTCAAAATAGTTAGAAAAAATTGAAATTTTTTTTATTCACAGTTAATTCACTCCTTCCTTGAGAATTTCTCAAGGTCAATACATTATCTTTAAAAAATAAACTCTAATCTTTTCACCAATGAAAATATTGTGTATACTTATAAAGTTATGCATTTAAAATATCTATAATCTCAATTACATATTTAAATAAATTATATACTAAAATTCTGATGATTTCTTACTCCCTAATCTTTTTTCCTCCTAAGAAATCTAAACCTTTAGTTCGAAGGAAATGAACATTTAAATTTGTCAAATATTTTATCACTTTAGTTATTAATTTAGTTTAATTGAGCTACTATTATAATATTTATTCTATTATATAATAAAATTTACCCAA
Organism: Tetrahymena borealis; assembly: GCA_000260095.1. NCBI lineage: Eukaryota > Ciliophora > Oligohymenophorea > Hymenostomatida > Tetrahymenidae > Tetrahymena > Tetrahymena borealis. The sequence goes on from JH651226.1 coordinate 1,722,961, forward strand.
AAAAAACTATTTGAATAGGGAGATGGCTAGTAAGTCATAAATATTGATCAAAAAGATGATGAATAATAAGGACTAATCAATAAAAATGAAGAGGATAAGAAATAAATTGAAATAGAAATGTAAAAGCTAAAGGATGAATAAGATAACGATAAAGGAAAGAAAGATAAATTCGAATAGGCCTTAAAAGATGATGATGCAATTCCTACTGACATGGGTAGAACTAGTGTAAAATAAAAAGGTGGAAAAGATAAAAAAGATAAAGCAGGAAAAGATAAAGCTGGAAAGGATAAAGGGAAAGACCAACCTGTAGTTTAAGGATAGATGTCGAATTAACCACTAGTTAAAAAGTAAGTATAAGCAAAAGTGAAACAAAATACTTATGAATAATAGAGAAACTTATAGAAGGAGTTCAGATAAAAATAGTTGGAGATGAAGAAAAATGAAGGATAGTAGTCTCAAATGCAAAAATCAGGATTCTCCTTTAAGAACCTCTTAAAAGATAATCTTCTTATTAGAAAATCATGGAGAATATTTTTACTTGTTTTATTAGCTGCAGCTATTGTAACTTTGATTTTGGTATTTTATTACGTCGTAGGTTTTGTTAGAGGTTCAGAAATATTAGGAGACAATGAAAAAGTAGTTTTAAATCTTAATAGTTGCACAATGATGATATATGATAACTCTCTTCGAGATTCGGAATCTTTAGATCTTAACTTTTTATCTGGAACTCAGAACATACCTTCATCGATAGATAGCAATATATATATGCAATACATTTACCCAGACGCTCCTGTTTAATCCCATGATAGCAAGTTCTCAAAGGTATTAATTTGCCTTCAAGCTTTTCCTATTGTTTTGAATCGGGTTTTTTACCCAAATTATTACTTGAGTTTTATCAACTTTTTTAAATAATTGATGAATCAAATTTTTTATTTTATTTACGTTTTTAAATTTAATAATTTGAATGTCACTTCATTCAAGTTTTATCTTCATTCCAGCTATTGAAGAATTTTATTTCGAGTTCATCAGATTTGCATAAATTATCTTATCTCATTTTTAAATATAAATAGGAAGAAGATAATGGAATTAAAACTTATACATTTTCAAACATGTTAAGCCATTATGAATGTGAAATTGTTTTGCTAGTTTTTAAATAAACAACCTTTTAATAGCTTGATATTAATTGTGGTGATACAGAATAATGCAATATTATTATAAATTCTAGTAACTTTAAAGCTATAACAATGAATATAAAAGGTGCTAATGTCTAAATGAATGCTCCAGAACTAAATGTTTCAGTAATTATTCACTTTTTTTAATAAAGCTAGGTTAATAAGGAATTTTATTAATATAATCCATTAGGCATTTACCTATGAAAGTATGAAAGGTTCTATCGAAATTCCTTACTTTACTTTCAATAGTGCTGATATAAAAACAAGAGAAGGTGATATAGCAATTTAATCTTCAAAAGATATTGATCTCACTTTCTATCAGACAGATCCTTATAATTGCCTTTCTGCAAAAGATATATAACCATATGCTGATAATGATGCTTATTAAAAGAATGGTATAAAATACGATGCAAATGACTGTAAATCTGGTAAATAAATATTTATTTATTTGTAATAATCTAGATTCAATAAGCAAGCAACTTTATTTTATTAAGAAAAAATAAATTAAAGGTTTATTTAGTGGGTGGGGGGTGATTAAAAATAAAAAAATTAAACAGCTATAAAAAAGTCATAAAAAATAGAAGATTTGTTAATCGTTTCTAAAAATTTTTTTAAATTATTCTCACCTTAAAAGGAAAAGAAAAGATTTTTCAAAAATACTATATATTTTAGTGTAATTGATAATCAATTTTTCATTAATTATTATAAAAGTTTATCCATGGGGTCTTGGTGTTGCAGATTAAACAGAGGATAAATTAATTGAAAAGAGATGCTATAAAGGAACAGCACAATTAATTAATTTAAATTAATAGAAATCTACTTTAAAAGCTGAAAACTCATTTGGTAACATCTTTGTAAATGTTATTGCTTAAAAAGGTGATATAACAAGAGTTGCAAGTACAACCTCAAAAATTTATTTCAATAAAGCTAGTAAGGATGATGATGCTAAGAATAATGTTAGAGATTTTATTAACTTTTCATCTTAATCTAGAATTGATCTTTTCAATTAAACTAAAGCAGCTTCTAATCCTAAAGTCTATGATCCTATTTTCGTATTAAACTTAGGACCAAAATACACAAGATCATCTACCTTTTAATAAGTTTAAGTAAATTATATTTAAAATAAAATCATCCTTTTTCATAATAGATTAAAATAAAAAGTTTACATACAATCCAGCTTATACATATATGAAGCCATATTGGTTAGGTGAGTTAACCTTAACTTTAATGACTACTCAGAAATACACTGGATAATATACACTATCTCCTGGTTTCTGCCCTTATGTCCCTGCTCTTAATTTAGAAAGAATATATGAAACCTAAACTATGGTTACAAGCTTTATGTAAGGAAACAAAGCCCCCGAATATGGTTTAGCTTCTAATGCCTGGCAACCTGGTATTAGCTATCCTCCCGCTAAGTTTGGTGATAAGGATACTTATACAGGATTTAAATAAATTAGTTTAGATAGAAAAAAAGATGAGGAATGGATTGGAATCGATTCAGATTAATCTAAAAACTACAGTGTTACAAATTTTGACGTTTCTTATAGCAGTAATAGATTTTTATATATTAAGATTTCTTTTTCCTATTATTATCATTTTTAAAGATTTAAAAATTATTGAGCACATCTTATTAACAAATATATTATTTACTTAATAATTAGGTTCTTTATATGCTGCCATTATTGTAAGTTGCATTCTTTCAGGTATTTTAGGTATAGTCTTCATGGTTATTCTTGTATTTGCTATCAATTAAAATTACATTTGGGTTCTCAATCACATAGCTAGTGTTCGTAAATATGCCGTCCTTGAAAAGGGTGGAGCTGGTGAAATAGATGAATCTACTCTTGATATTTAAAAGAGACGTTTCTATTTAGATTATAAAGTAAATATGTTTAATCATTTATTAAATAAATAAATTATTTTTAAGAAACTTATTCATCAATAATTTTGTTAAATTGATTTTCCTAAATAATCAAAGGAACAATAAGAACAACTTGATAGAGAAAATAAGGAATTGTTAAAAAAGAGTGGTGAGCATCCAGAAAATGAAGAATAAGGTTTTGCTCCTAAATATACGATTACAAGTATTTTTGGACTTTTCTACCAACTTATTTATTTCTCACCTCCTTTAAGTGCCTTCATTGACTACGTCGTCTTACTTTTACATAAGGCAAAGCAAAATTCTATTAGAGAATTCTATAAACTTTTGTTTAGATCTAAAAAGTTGAAAGAATTAAAGGAAAATGATGATGAAGAAATACATAGCTTAGAAAAAGATTCCATTTAAGGTAATGAAATGAAGTAATTGTATGAGAAATTCTGTTATTTAAATCAATATCTTGAACGTAAATTTGATGATGATGAAAATATGAAGCATTTGACTGAAAAAGGTTTTAAGATTGTAGCTAGGCACGATGCTCAAACTTAATACTTTACTTATGTGAAATATAATGGTAACATTCCTACAGTCTCCGAGTAGCAAAATAAAACTTCTCTTGATTTATTCATTACAACTTGTTGTAGTCTCACTAAGTTTGATAGTGATCGTATAGAATCCACTGAATTAGATAATCTTTACCAAGTAAACTATTAGTTTTTATATTCTTTTATGATATACTAATAATAATTTAGTAAAAATATTAATCACCGTTTTATTTAATATCAATTAGGAATTCTGTACCTTAAACCATATGCAAAAGTTATAATTAAATGAAGGTTCCTTAAAGAGAGATTATGGTATTTCAACAATTTATCTTCCTTAACAATGGGTAGAAAGAGATGATAAATATGATGTGCAAAAGAACAAAGTTAAATACTTTATTGATAAGAAGAGAGTAGAAAATAACTTTAAAATACTTCTCGCTAAAGATAGTTTCTTGTTTAACATGCTTTATGATACTGAAGATTATAAGTAAGCACAAAGAGATATTTAAGTTTCAACTGGTTGGTAATTCTTTGATTTAATTACTGTAGTTGCTCACGTAATGACAATGATTCTTCTTGGTTCTCCTCTGATTCTCCTTGCTATTTTCCTCAGAACTCAATAATCTAGTTATTCTCTTCTTCCTCCTATGAGATTAATTTTCCATGAGACTATTTTATATTACCCTACTTCTATCCCTGCTAAACTTATTGATGATAATTGGATAGTTATGGCAATTACAATTATTACTATTGTTTTCTGGTGCCTCTCATTCTGGGATCTAATTTACTACTATGCTAGTATGGATTTCCCTTAAGAGAAATATTTTAATGAATACAAACTTGTTGGTAGATTTAGAAAATTCCTATCAGGGCTTATGTGGATTATTGTATTAATATCTTGTTATACTTTTGCTATCTACTTATCATTAGTGGCTATTTGGTTAATGTTAAGTGCTATTATAAATCCTAATGCTTTCCTTCCATATGCTACCTCAGCTGCTACATTCGTTACCTTAGTAGCTAAGAAATATAAGTAATTTGATTTTATTTTAAATTTGCAATATAGTAGTTTTATCAAAATTAGACATTAATTCATACAATAATTTAATAATATCTTACTTAAAAGGGAATTTGAAGAAATTTCTTAAAATGGTTTTAAGATTTTATCTGACTATCTTTCATAACTTGCCACAGGATAATTTTAAGATTTGTTAAAGAAAATGAATATTCAAGATAAAATTGCTGACTTAGTCCCAACAGACACACTAAAGGATATTACAGCAGAGGCTTCTAAGTTGGGTATAATTGACCCTTCTATGTGTGAAGATATCTAAAATAATCTTGAAATTATGATCAGAGATCCTGCTTCTGTTGCTAAATTAGGTTAAGAATTGGTTAAAATTTCTTAAGATCCTTAGGCTTTTGCTGCTTAAATGTCACAAAAATTAGAAGAAAAAGCAAAGGCTATAATTTTATAATAGGTAACTACATTAGTAGCTTAATTATATTTGTTAATATATTTTTTAAATAGGTTGGTAATATAGATAAGGATTTGAGAGAAGAATTAGTAAATCTATTCTGGTGCTTATTAAAAGGCTAAAAGAGTGAATTAAAGAATGCTATTAGCTCTTTTGTAAATGCATTGATTAATATATTCTAAAGGAAATAAGGTAAATAGCTTCTTAAAAGTCTTGGGTTCCTGAATCTCAAAGGACCTGTTTTCGATTTCGTTTGGGAATTTGCTTTCCCTGTAGAGAATTTTAAAGGAAATTATCAAGATCATTTAACAAATGTTTTTTGTGTAGCCCTCTCAAATATAATCACAACTTGGAATAAGTAACTCAAATCTATTGTTATGGTTGACTAGCAAGCAGTTAAGAAATAAAATGAATAAAACAAAGAAAAAGGTGGAAAAAAGAATAAAAAATAATAAGCCGAAAAATCTGAATAGTAAATTTTGAAAGAAAGACTTATGAAAGAACTTGAGAAAGCAGAAGCTATCATCCAAGCTGATGTTAATTAAGAAGATGAATAAGAAATTGAGCTCACTTCTGAAGAAGCTATCTCATTTGCCTATAAAAATATCATTTATTCAGTTATTTAGATTTGTCGTGCAATCAACTCTGGAAATAGCGAAGTAATACTTTCTAAATAAATCTATTTAATTTCATCAAATAATTTTAATTCAATTTAGGTAATTTTAAATCAAATCTTAAATCTTGTGAAAAATACGAGCAAACTACCTGGTTTTGAAGGACTTAATTAAGTTTAATAATATTAAGATATCTTCAAGTTAGGTTATGCTATTTTTAAAAATGATGGTGAAGTAGATTATGAAGATGTTAGTTCTGCATTTAAGAGCTTCCTGAAGAATACTGGTTTGGAATAAGAAGTTAAAGATATTTCAGGAGTTGGTATTCTTGATGTTTTAAAGATTGTTGAAGTTATCATACAAAGTTTCAAAAATTAAAGTAAGTAGTTGAGTAGTAGTTCTATCAAAAAGGCCATAACTAATCTGATAAATTCAATTGATTTTGTGTAAAAAAGAACTATGATTAGAAAATAAGAATTCAAAGATGTTAGTAAAATGACTTCTACTGATGAATGCTAAAAAATGATTGATGATGTTAATGTTAATTTGAATGAAACAAAATAAACCATTACAGATTTGGAATAATAGAGAATCAAAGCCAAATAAAATGAGGAATACTATAAAGATAAGCAAGATAACAGTTTATATTATTTAAGATATTATTGTAAAGAACTTTTACAATAAAAGCAAGATGAACCAGGTTTTGAATAAGCAAAAGTTGATGAAATCGATACTGTTTCTGGTGAAAAGGTTATCTATGAGCTTGAAAAAATCTTAGAAGAAACGAAAAAGATTAATCAAGATAAAAATAAAACATTTGTTAAGTAGAAAGCAGATATTATGAATGAATTTGCTGAATTAAAAAAAGAAAAAGCTGAATAATAAGAAAAATTGAGTGAATTAAATACTAAAATTGATCCAATCAAATCTATTGTAAATATTATATTCATTACTTAAAATCTTAAAATTATTATTTTAATACAAAAAAGATTAAAAAGAATCTGGATGAAAAGATTAAAGAAAGGACTAAACTAGAAAATGTTAGAGATGCCGAGATTTCTAGAATTAAAGATAAGATTAAAGAAAAACAAAAGACAATTGCTTCTCACAAAACATAAAATATTCAATTATCATCTAAGCTAAAAGAAAAGGAGCTAGCTAAAAAGAGAGCATTAGAAAAGATTAAAGAATGCGAAGATGCTTTGAATAAAAATTTAATTGGAGATGATGGCGATGGCAATGCTTATGTTCCTAGTGAAGGTGATATTAATGAGCTTTTGAATACATAAATACACATTAGAAATCCTTATTTCTTAGATCATTAAGAAGATGAAGAATAGAATCTTGTTTAAGCTGAATAAGGTATTAAATTATTATTATTTATATTTTCCAACTTCAATTAAATTTCATTTTGAAATAATTTCAAATTATAACAAATAAATAATAATTATTTATCCAAAAAAAGTATAAGTAGAAGAATTAGAAAATAAAGTAGAATAAGAAGAGAAATAAGAAGAATTATTCAAAGAAATAAGATAATCCAAGCAAAATCTTAAAGATATTGAGAATGAAATAAGCTAAGTTAAATAAGATATAGCTGCAAATGAAAAAATAATGAGAAATTTAGAAATAGATATCAAGGATTTAGAGGAGTCTGATATAGCAGATTTAGAGAAAAAATATGCCAAAGAAATAGAATAATTAAATAAAGCTTTAGCTTTAACTGAAGAAGAAGATAAGTTATAAGTTCTTTAAGAAGAGTACGAAAAAGAAAAAGAAAAATATGAATAAATTGTCAATAAGATTTCTGAAAATATGTACTAATAAGAAGAAATTGAAGAAGATATCAAGGATAACGACTCAAATACTAATTAATATGTGAATGACACTTAAATATATATAGATGATTACAGATCTAGTCAAAAGGCCCTCAATAAAGTATATCAAGATAAAATTGAATATCATGAAAAGATTGATGATCTTTAAGGTAAAATGTTTAAATTTTTTAAAAAAACAAAAATAATATTATTATGATTAAACAATAGAGAAAAAAATGAAATTCGAATAGTATATTATTGAGCTAGAAGAGAAATACAAGAAATTGTAAGAAGAAATGAAGGAAAGGAAGAAAGATCAAGAAGAAGAAGAGAAGAAAAGAGCTAAAGAGGAAGCATAGGTAAGAGAAGACAATAATAATTATATTGCCTCTGGTATCACTATCATGCTTAATATCTTTAGTGGATCAATTTCTAATTTGTAACCAGATTTGATCAAAGAATTAGGCTCTTTCTTTAATCTGATATCATAGAGTGAATCTATAGAAGATGATACTATAAAGAGGATGTTCTAATTCTTGAAAAGCTAGATTCTTGAAGAAAGCGAAGAAAAAGGAAAAGCTAACACTAAAGGAAAAGAAAAGATAGTTAGTATTTAAAGTTTATTTAACTTAATTGATATTTTCTTGAATGATTCAACTATTGCTATGAATAAGATAACTAAAAATGCTATTGATAGTTAATTAGAAGATGAAGTTGCTAAATCATTAAGCGTTTTGCTCTCTTGTAGATTTGAAGGATTAGCTTAAGTTAGTGTAATTAATAACCGTTTGAAAGGATCTGACTTATTAGAACTTATTTCTAAAGTAATGAAGATAAAAGAAGATGCTGTTATTGGATTTATGGAACTCTTATTGGGATTAAAGAATAGCAATGACGTTCATATTTTTATTAATTTTGCTGCTTAATTAAACAAAGTAATAACTATTTAATTTTAAATATTTTTTGATTAATCTCTAATATTATTTATAATTAGATAAAAGAAAATAAAGTTACTACAATTATGTAACTCTACAACCTATATGCTTCCAAGAACCCTAGTGAATTATATGATGCCTTATCTTACTTCAAAGTTACCAATAATCTTCCTAGAGACTATACCAAAATTACTATTAAAGAATTAGTACTTGTACTATTATTTATGAGAGGTACTATAGATTTCAGTTATGTATAAGAAATTATTGAAGGAAAACTTAAGCTTCTTCCTGTAAAAGACCAAGAATAGAATCCTAAAATTTAACTTGAAATCAAAGAAAGAATGAAATTTAATTTAGAATTACCCAGTCACTTTAAGAAACTCTTTGAAATTGAAGTTAAAGGTTACTTATAAGCTAGTTCACTCTAGGCTGATTTCAAAGATATGAATAGAAACTTTGACGTTTTACTCGAATAAGCAGATTTTAATTTCTTCAAAAAATTCTCTGCAATTAGAAATATTCCAAGGATAGAAGACCCAAGCTAGAATACTTTAGTTAAGAGTTCTATCTCAGATATTTCTGAAATGTTAAATATAGATTATTAATCCATTGAATTATTTATCAATTTACTCACTTCATCAAAGGCTGGTAAAATATAATAAGCTCTTGATTTACTTTAGATTACTAAAATTAATCCAAAGTGTGATAAAAATGATATTTAAAACTTTTCAGAATTCACTTCTACTATTCTGGAAAAAATAGAATAAAGAAATCCCAATATTAATAATATCTCAAAGAATATTTTCTCGGATAAGCTCCCTCTCTGTATGCTCAAGAAAATACTTTACCATGAAGGTGTACCTATCTATTATCAAGATTATATTGAACTATTCAAGATATATTCTAATAATAATATACCTAAAACAATTTAAAATTTGATTGATTTTAGATTCGGTATTAACGGAATCAGAAAGAGAGATATTTATAGATTCTTACACCCATTGAAAGAAGATAATTAAGATGCTTACAAGGAGTTTAAGGTAATTTAATTAAAATATAATTTTAGTTTTTAAGAATTTATTTTAAATTTTAATTTTAAATTTTGATAAATAATTTTAATAAATTAAATAGAAATAAAAAAATCAATACGGTCTTGTAAAAGGTGTATAGATTCTATCTATTAACGACGAGACTTTAAGAATTTAGACATTCTTGTAGTATTTAATTAAATCAAAGCAAGAGGCTTTGCTTATGGCAAGTTGTTTACTTGTATACTTTAGTGGTCGCTCAAACAATATTATTCTAGTTGCTCCAGATATATCTGATAATAAGAAATCAAAGAAACTTTCTGTTGAATAACTTTTATGCTAACTTCTATAAGTTAAATAAGAATTCTTTGAAGCTGTTCACACTTATTTCTAAGAAGATGCTAATTAATGCACTTAAACAATGATTAAATTCTATCGTTAATTAGATTATTTAAATCAATAAGCTGAAGGTGATGATCAGACTGTTTTGGAAAACAATATCACTGTGTCTGATAAAAATGTGGAGTAATATGTGAGATTAGTGAATCAAATGCAATTAAACACTTCATTTATCTCTAAAGAATCCAATATCCCAATTGAAGCAGTAGAACTCATTTCTAATTTAATGTAAATCAAAATAGCAAAAAGTGAATAGGAACGTTCTAATATTTTTGAATCTATGAGAAATAACAGTTATATTGCCAAGCTATACTCATAACTTGGTGTAAATCATCAAGAATTAGTAACATTAATTAAAATTATGTACTAAGATTATGAACCTACAAACATTAAATGGATTTCAAAATCACTTAAGCTACCTTCTAGCTTTAAGATTGATGGCTTACAGTAGTTGATCATGATTGATTAGGTGCTTCCTATTTATGGAGACTCCTCTTAAAACAAAAAGCATTTAATTAATTTAATTAAAACTAACAAATTCATTAAAAACTTTAAGGTAAATACAACTTGGGCTGAAATTGCCTACATCTTAACTAAGGGTGATTTCTGCCTTCTTTCTAAATATTAAGATAAATTAATTCCTCTTAAGTATCCTTCTGCAGTTAGATTTGAAACTGTTATTGACTAATATGAACTTAAGTAATAAAGAACTCTTACAGAAGCAGTTAATGCAAAAGAACTTAGCTATATTTCACTAATTTAAGGTTTAACTGGGTAAAATTTATTTTATTTATTTAAATTATTAATTTTTAAAAAATAATAAAAATAGTTTACTATCTTGCAGATTTTAATCATTCTAAACCACCGAATTCCTTTACCAACTATATACAATTATCAGTTAGAAATATGTTAAGGATGAGCATTTTAATATTGAAGATGGCTTAAAGAAAGGTAATACATTGCAATATGCTATTTATAAGTTTACTAAGAGTACTACAATGAGTCCTATTTGGACACTTCTTATGATGGGAGATTTCAACGCTTGGGAATATCTTGCTTAAAGTCATTATCTTGTCAATAATAACAAAAATTTCTATCTTAATCCTATCTTAGCTTTAGTTTATGTTCTCAACTTTAGAGCTAATCCTCTAATAGTTAAATAACTGTTAGTTGACTTCGAATATGCTTAAAAGTCTTATCAAATTTACATTGCCAAGTTAAAGAGAGAAAGTTTAAAGAGACAAAAGGCTGAATTGAAGAAGAAAGATAATGAATATTATGAAGAAGGAGGTAGTTAAGATGAAATTGAAGATATTCTATTAAAGGATATAAAGAAAAAAACAAAGTAAAAAGCTACTGTTGGAGAAGAATAATTCAAATTTGAATTAAATGAAGAAGAGAAAGCAACTCTTGAAGGATATGAAGAGAAAATCAAAAATTTCAGAATATAAATTAATAACTTACTATTAAATTGTATTGAAAAGGATGGTGATAAGTAAGATAAATTTTCTTAATTATGAGAAATATTTAATTTTATGTTCATACAATTTAAAATTTAAATAGATTAATCCATATGGCCGAAGATATTAATTTCCCTAAAAAGGTTATTAACATGCTCTTAATTTATGAAAGTGAATATGCCGATAAGAAAAAAGATCAAGATAATGAAGGATAAGATATGATGGAGGATGAAGAGCAAGATAAGGAAGTTAGACTTACCAGTGACTTAGTATATAAGGCATTCACTCCCATCGAAAAAGAAATGTAAACACTTATTAAGCATAAGAAGATTTCTATTAATTATTTTAATAACTCAAAAATAGGGAATCAGAGGAAAACAAAAAGAAATTTGGTGAGTTTAAAGAACTTGAAATTCTCTATTAAGTATTTGATTACGTTGGTGATGATTTCTACACTGATCCTAGAAGAGAAAGATTTGATTTTGCTTAAGAAGAAAAGAATTTCACGAAAGAATATTGCCTATTCACTCATTCATCCAGTCAATTGATGTAAATGATAGTCTTAAGTACAATTTCATAATTAAAATTATCTTATTATGATTTCTACGGGTTTACTGGACGTGATGAAGAACATTATAAGCAAGTCACTTTTGCTATTGATCTTATTCTAGGTACTTTAGAAAAGTACTATTATTTCGATGACATGATGGATTTCTTCCCTCGTCATAGATTAATTCCATTAATTGTAACATTTTTTATTTTTCTAAATATCTTTTTAAGAGCTTTCATTTTATATTTAGGGTTTATCTGTCGGTTTTGTCATTGAATCAGATGATATCCTCTCTTCTATAACTTCTAAGAATGTCTTTGATACTTCTTATTTTAATGATGTTATCAAAGAACTCTGTAACAAGGTTTATGATTAGTAATACGAAGAAGAAGAATAAAATGCAGAAGACTAAAAATTAGATAAAAAGAGATTCTAAAAATTCATAGAATACCATAAGTTTAACTTAAAATTCAAATATTTCTAAGATAATATTATCAATTACAATTTAACATACTAAGTTGAATATAATTATGGATATGGAGGTGTGTTCAAAGGTATTTCTCAATCTGAAGTTTAATCTGAATTAGAAAAGAAAAATTATGAAAGACTTATAGATAATTACGATGAAATGATGTGGGAGGCGTAAGAAATTATTGAAGATGTATTAATTCTTATTAATTTTTATAAATTTTTAAAAAAGTTCTTCTACTGATGAAATACTATTGCATCTTGCAGATTCAAAGTCTTATTCATCATATACAAAACGTTCCTATTACATTAGTAGAGACTCTTATGATTAAATGGATCATTATTCTGGAGAAATTAAAAAAGATTTATTTGAATACATAGATGAATATGCATAGACAGCTGAATAAGAAAATTTCAAGTTATTAATTGATATTCTTAAGGAAAACTATAAATCTTTGAATAACAATGACCATTACTAAGCCAATTATGGGCAGGTAATATAATTTATTAATCAAATATTTTAATAATAATAAAAAACCCAAGAATTATCCATCCATATAGATTTTATATCTTTTAAATTGTTTACATATTTTTACTTGTAAATAAGGATTCTAATATGTACTACGGTATGCTCTTACTAAATGGTATTATTACTCAATAAATGAAAGAAATTAAGATGGAAGAATTCTAAGCATGTGTTACTTCAACTTCACTTAATATGACCAGCAACAAGAAGGCTCTTGCAGAAATTCTAAGTCTTTTAATCCCATCTCTTAAAAATAATTTCACTTCTCTTTAGGAAATATTAAATGTTTCTGAAGAAGTAATGTCAAGTTTCATCAATTTAGCTATGGGTAAAAGTATTAACTAATCTAAAGATTTAGATAATCTTTTGAAGAAATCTTCTATCTCTGATACTAATAAAGAGTAATATCTTCTATCTAAAACATTTTTTCATTAAATTTCTATTTTCTTATTTAATACATTTTTTAACCTTTAATTATTACAGAGCTTTAAAAAATTGTGTTTGGGCATACCAAGGAGAAATGAGAGAGCATCTTAAACTTATTTATCACTCTCCATTGTTCTCTCAAAACTTTAAGGCCACAGTTTGGTTCACAAAATTCCTTTGGTCTTTTGAAAAAGTAAAATAATATTATTTAAAGAAAATGAAAGTAATTAATTAAATTTTCCATTACAGAGTTCTATGCACAAAAGTACCAATAATCCCTATGAAATAAATTACTTTGATTTCTGTAACTTATCGCCTAACAGAGTTAAGGCCTTAGAAAAGGCACAACAATATCTATGGAAAATTAGTTAATTCTTGTGCTATTAGAAATGGATTAATGAGGATTCCAGCAGAGATCCTAGAAAAAAAGAATTTAGTATAGATGTTTGGAAACAGTAATATATTTATAGAGGAAACAATCTTATTAGTGATAACTCCATGTCTTAGCTTCTTCAAAAAATTCTTTATAATGATTGGAATTTCTTAATTAATAATGACAAAAAATATTTATAGTAACACATATTTTTTTACAATATAAACAAATTTCTAACATTAATTTATATTAAATAGATCTTCTTTTGAAGTTATTTTTGATGTTAAGAGTGAAATCAAATGCTTAGAAAAAATATAAATTCTTTCTCTTATTAAACCATAAAAATGTAACTTGAAGTTACCTACAGCTAATTTAGACGAACATATAAATTTCACTAAAGTAATTATTTAACTAATTAAAATAAATTTAATAATAAAATTTGTTTTTAAAAATAAAGATAAGAAATATGATTTAAGATGGTGGAGAACTATTCGAAGGCTAAAGTGATTCTAAATATTTGAAATTACTATTTAGTTTAACAAATAATTCAGTAGTACATATATTGAATTGCTTAAATACTTCAGAAGCTGAATGGGAATTTGATTACCAAGAAGAGCAATAAGAAGATAAACTAGAGCAAAAAGTGAATGAGTTTATTAAAGAGAATAAATATGATCCCGAATCAAAGGAAGCTGAAATATAAGATGAAATGTTCAAAAAATACAATACCCTCAAAAAAGAAGCTCTTGTAGAAATTAGAGTAAGACTAAATCACTTTTTAAATTTAATATATCCACAATATTTTTTTAATTAAATTAGAATAACATTTAAGAACAAGAAAATGAAGGTATTTCAAGAAGCAAGTACCTCGCTTATATTCTTTAGTCACTTTTCTTATGGAAGAATATCTCTAGTATTTAATGGGATAATATATTCAAGAATTCTGCTGCATTTATTCTTGCTCCTTATCAATTTAAAGACTTTAAAGGATAAATTGATTTCTTGTTTAACTATATTGATTATCTATCAATTTTACCTGCAGTGGTTCTTGATAAAGCTGGTACTAAACCAGTTCCAACAAAAAGAAAAGATATAAGCAAATTGACAGCAATGAAACCTTAAGAAGCTCCTAAGGATAACATTATTGTTGAAGAAACAAATGTATATAATGTGTTGAAAAGGTAATTAATTTAAAAAGGTTATTTTTTTAAAGTTACAATAAATATTTAAATAGCATGAGACACAGAAGCTTAGATACTGAAATCTTTACGAGCCATAAATCTGAAGAAAACAACTCTATATATCTTATTTACCAGTCTTATGAAAAGATTGTTACTAATATGGGAGAAATTGCTTCTGAATATGCAATTATTTGCGAAGAATATGATTATGAGGAAATTAATAAAAATAATTTCAGAGAAACAATCAAACAAAGAATGAGTATTTTTTTCAAAATTTAAAATTTTATATATTATTTAATCATTCATCAACATTAATACAATTTTTTTTTGAATAAAACAAAGGTAATGTATCCGAGAACATCTATTTCATGTTTAGTTTCTTAAATGGTAGTTTCTTGAAAGAAATTCAAAAATCTCACTCTTTGATAGAATATCTCTCCAACCTCTACTTTATAGGTTTATAAGCAATTCACACCTAAAAGACAGAACCTATAGTAGAATATCTATAGCGCTGCATTGATAATGAAGATTCATTCATTAAGACAATCCTAAAAGAAATCCCTGATTATGCATTAATATTTAATCAAGTTTTAAATATTATCTTTACAATTTCCTTTAGTACTATTAATGATGCTAAGATTGATAGATTGGAAAAAGAAAAAATCCTCAACTAAATCGATGATTTACTTGTTACAGTTGGAAGAGATCTTCTCTAAATTGATGATAATATTGTCAATCTAATTTATGCAGTTTTCTATCTTATCACTAACTAAGAAACAAAGAGAATGAAAGAAAATACCAAGCTTAAAGACAAATAAAACTGTTTGATTGTAAGTTTTCAGTTTTTTATTTAAATTCCTTCTAAATAGCTTCAAAATATCTTTTTTCTAATTTACTTTTTAATTTCTAAAGATCTTATTAAAGATTGCTTTTGAAAACCCCGACCTTTCAGAATTCTTCTTTGGCTCTCCTAAAGGTGGAGAAGGATCAGTTGATTAAATTGATAAGATGATCAATACTATGACAAATATTCTCTAGTCAATTTTAGATAAACCTTCATAATCAATTAATGATAATGATTTAGTTAAAGAAGTTCTTAAGCTAATTAAATATGCTAGTAAGGGAACAATTGATGTCACAATTATTGAAGATATTATTGGTATCTTAACTGGTGATCATTAACGTCTTTTCAATATATTAAAGAAATTTGAAATTGTTGATGAAAATAAAATTGCTTTGATGTAAAGAGCTTATAACTAAGTAGCTGAAATGCCTATCTTTAATAACAATAAGGATAAATCTATTTCAGCTGGTGGATAAAATGAATAATCAGATAAAGTGAAGGATATAGTTAAAAAGTTATAAGATGGAAAAGTAAAAATTTATTTTTAAACTTATTTAAAATTAATATTTAACTTTTTTTTATAAATCCTACAAAGGCTACCATTAAAGATGTATTTATTGCTGTTGATGCTGAAGGTGATAATAGTGGTACGATATCTATCGATGAATTCTAATCATTTGTTAGAAGACTTGGTAATTAAAAAAATAAAAATAAATATTTTAATAATAATAATTTAAATTCATTAAATAGGTATGGAGTTAAGCACTCACAGAGTTAATGAAATATTTGCTTATATCAAAAATAAGAAAAATAAGTCAGGAAGTGCAGAGAAAAGTGAGGAATTAACTCTCAATGTTGATGAATTTGAAAAAGCTTTTAAATATGTTAATGATAAGAAAACTTCTATGTCTCTTGAAAAATTGGGTATATCTCCCGCCTTACTTGTTTTAGCTTTAGGTGCTTTAATAGTTATTCTAATTTTATTATTTGTTTTCATTTTCTTGGGTATTAATGCATTTGCAGTTGGTGGTACTTTTGGTTCTATCATCAACTCAATTATTCCAATGGCAGCTGCAGGAGGTACTGCTGGGTCTCAAGAAGATAAAAAAGATAAGCTCAAAGAAGAAGAAATTTCAGGAGCTGTCCAAGAAACTCAATAAATTATTCACTCAGATCATATCTGAGTTTTTATCTTAAATATAATAATAAATTAAAATTGTTGTTATATTTATATAGTTTGATTAAGATAAAAGGAATCAAATTGTATTTTTTATTATTGAACAAATCTATTTACCTTACATAAATTCTATAATTAATTATAAATCCTCTTTATTAATTCATTAAATTAAATGAATTTGAAAATAAATAAACAATACAGGTATCATTTGTGCATGAGTTTTAATATAATAATTTTACTTAATTAATGAAAATTTAAAGTTTTAAATAAATATTATTTATATTTATAAGTTTCAATTAATGTATTTTAATTAAGGTGAAAACCCAAATAATTATTTTGAAAAATCTATACCACCTTATTTAATTTTTGACACCTTATTAAAATGAAAAAAATAATTGATTTTTAAGATTAAAATTAATTCCTTATTTTATTAAAATTTCTTATCGACATGTACAAATTTATTAGGAGTTACAAGATATATAAGGTGTATGAATTATTGTTGATAAAATAAATTTTCATAAATTATTCTAAATACATTTAAAAGAATCATTACTTTCCAAATGAAATTACATTTGAGTTTAATGCTGTTTAAGGTCGTGATTCTTTTAATCTTGAAAGTGTTCTAAAAGATAATTTAATTGGTTGCTCGCTAATAGTCTTAGATGATTTGAATTTATCAATCAGTGTTGTATTTTTATGAAATTATTTTCGAATATATTCTTATTATTATAGCTTGCCTTTTTAGTTCCTTTTACTTTTTAGTTATAATATTTTTATAATATCATCAGAATTCCCTTCTATGAAATAATGAGAAAAATTTTTCAAAACATCCAATTCTAAGCTATTAGATTCTTCATGCTAATTATTAATTTCTTACTATAAATTTTACTGGCAAATTAACTCATGAATACTCTATATTTTTTTATCTAAAGCTCTGAATTGTATAAAACTTGTTTCATTCATCTACGTTATATTCTTCTTAAGGATATCTAGTACATTTTATACTTTTTTCTTTTACTCTTGATTTTCTTTCTTTGGAAATACTTGTGAATGAGATGCTTAAGAGTTTTATTCATTAAAAATTTGATTTAATGATTGTATCTTTTCTATTTCTATTTATGGAAACTCATTTCTACTTTTTTGTGATTTAATGATTTAATCTTAATCTTTATTGTCTCCTTAGCTTTTAAGTTAAATAGAATTACGATGATTTTTATGCTCTGCTATTAGACTTAATCTGTTATAAGATTTTAAAGGTATTTTACAATCCTCTTCAGATATAGCTTTTTTATACTTATATTTAGAAGCTTTTGGATTAATTATGATTTCATTTATTTTCTCGATTGTTAGTAATTTCTTTTATTCATTTTAAATTTGATAATCTTAATTCTAAGAAGATTATAAATTTTATGTAATTTCTTCTTCTTGATATTCTTCATCATCAGTATCATAATTATAAATACTAATTCCTTCTATAAACGAAAGATTATTTTCTATAAACTAATCTACATTATCTTAGATAGCATATAAATTACTAATTCCTATTTTAGACTTTTTATTTCTTTGAAATTATTATCTCTCTTACCTTAAGTTCTTCCCTCTGTTTATAACCTTAATTTTTATTATAGTTTTATGAAAATAGTATTAAAATAAGGGCTTTCAATAAAAATGATGAATTTTATACTGCTAATTTATTAGGCTAATAATTAAGGAGAGAACATTCATTGGTTAAATGGCAAGTTTTGTAACAACTGATACATTATTACCCAATCAATTCATAATTCTAATAATTTAATAGCTTATCTTTTAGCATACTGAATTTCTCATAGTCTTCTGGAAATTATTTAATCATCTCAACAAATTCACTTCTTTTAATTACTAATAAAGTATTAAAATCTTTACATTTAATAGTTGCTTATCTTGGCTGATTGGTAAAGAACTCATATTCACCAAATGACTAACCTTTAGTAAACTCCCCATACTTAATTAAATTCTAAGATGAGTTTTTTTCTCCTTGCCTAATTTAAAAATATTACTCCACTTTTCCCTATTCGATGAAGTATATGTATTAATCTTCAAAATCACCTTAATTATATACAACATCTTTTGGAGTTAATCTCATTTCTTTGATTAGTTTTATTGTATTTATTATTACATTCTAACTAAAATTATTCTTAAATATTGATGACTATTTTATAATAATATTATTAGCTTCAACCATTAACTACTCTTGTAGCTATTCATTCAGCATATCAATTACTTGCTTTTCTTGATAGTTCTAATTCAATAATTCAGTGCAATAAAACCTATTAAATCCACAATATTTTAAAAAATATTAAGAAATAAAAAGTATTTTACTCTAGATATTCTCTAATTTAATATTAAAGATCAAAGCTGATTGCTTTTTTACTCATATATTTATTAATGATCATTATTTACTTCTATAGCTTTTCTTAATGCTTATTCCTTTCTCTAAGTATATTCCCAATACAATTAAGGCAATAAGCAAAAACAACACATGAGATAAGAATTGTAATAATACTGAGGACAATTTCTATCTAAGAGTTAGGCTTAATATCCCCATATCCAACAGTGACCATCGTTACAGTAGAAAAATAGTAAGCAACCAAATATAATTCATACCACTTACTTTAAATACCAGTAGTAAAATCACTGATTACATATCTATCTACCCAGGTATTTTGATTTTCTGGATTTAGCATAAATTAATACTTAGCCACATAGACCCAAATACAGCAAAATATATGGGTTATAATAACTATTTTACAGAGTAATTTTAGGAATTAGGTTGACTGAACAATAAAAGATCTATTATCTAGATTTTTCATGTAAAAACTCTCTTCTATTTTCTTTACATGCTTATTTAAATGATTAACTTTAAAGAAGTAAATTAATAGAAAGAAATGGTTTTTATCAGAGAAACTGTATTTACTAGATGTCCCCTACTCATAAATAAGGAATTTATAGAGAACAGGAACAAGTCCAAGGGCATCAATTAATGCATTCTATTTTAAATATCTAACCAAAATTTTAAATCGAGATTTGACAGGAATACCTTTTTAATAACATTTCATATTCAACTAAACTAAAATATCTAATATTTAAAGGCAAAAAATAACAGTAGAAACATTCCCAAATATAGTTAAAGCTATTTCTCCAAAGACTATAAAAAGAGGAATTTAAATAAATTATTATAAGATTATAGCTGCTTAAGATATATTCCAAATTGTTGCAAACAAACCTGATGGAGAGAAGAGGGGAATACTATCAGATATCACTTTCAAAATCTAATATTCAGAAACTATTTTCATATATCTTTTCAATTCTCTTAAATTATACTTTCTCATAAATTGTTTGAGCTATTCATACTTTCCTTAATTCTTTAAGTACTTTTAATTCATCATTTGTTAGTGATTTGAAATACCTTCCTTTTTAGTAAAGTAATATTCAGTCTACTAGCGACTTAAAGCAGCATCATTTATAACTGCAAAATGAAATTTTCTAAGTAATTTAAATCTCTCTTTATTAAGAAGTGATAGAAATTTACATGCAAGTAATTTGATCTTAAGCATAACAAAAAGAGAAAAAGCTTGTTTGCCTGCTATTTATTAATTTAATTAAGTTCTTAATATGGGAGTTTCCATTTTCGATTCTTCTATAAAAGCTTTTTACGTGCAAAGTTTTTAGGGTTCATAAATATTAGTTCTGAAATATTAATTTCTCCTTGCCAATATTTATCTTTAAGATTATTCTAAGGAATTTTATATTTTCTCACTTTCTCCCTCCGAATTCTATACATTTTAGCTAGTGATCGTTTTTTATGATTAAATTTATACTTTTGATTTTTAAAAGCTAGGGAAATGTATTTCTTTAGAGCTATCATCTGCATTTAAACTTACTTTTTTTGCTAGGAATCCAACTTATTTAATCTTACCATACTTTTGAATTGATTGAAGTCTATTTGTAAAATCATTTTAACTCTTACCAAGATCATCTTGCTATTTATTAAACATATTACTACTTACTGCACTTTAATCTAAGTGATCTACTTCTTAACTTAGCATATCTGTATCTTCTTCTTTATTCGAAGTAAATAAACTTACCATTCTCGCGTGATCTTATTGATAAGTACTCTACTCTCTCTAAAGTGATCCATTAAAAGGTAATTCAATACCTATAAATTCTTTCTATTTCATCTTATTTTCAAAAAATTATTATTATTCTTTCCTATTATTAACTAATTAATTGATTGATTTAAGTTCTACATAAAAATTAAAAATCATCAACACTTAAAGTAATTAAGAAATTTAAAAAAGTTCTACTAATACAAATACTAAGTATTTTAAAATTACTAAAACGAACAAACAAATTGTAGCAAATATAATTTTAATTAACACATGCAAAGTTTAAAGGTGATATATAATCAACGCATATTATTGGGAGTGGAGATAGATTATCATTATTCGGTGTATGAATATATAGAAATTGAGATTTTTCAAAAACTATTTTTTTCTTTCACATTTCTTTATAGAAATACCCTCCTTCCAATAGTAAACCCTGATTATAATTCAATCGAAAATTATTAAAATTTATACAAAAATTTATTTTAAAATATAAAATTTTAAGAGGTAACTCATCAAATATAAAAAGACCTTGTTAGATTGAAATATAAAGAAAAATAAGATGATATATTTTATTTAAAGTTTAAAATTGATCTATAAATATTATGAAATTGAATGTATAAACTTATTCATATTAAGCAAGATGAATACTATCATATTACTATCTATTTAAAAGAATAAAATCTTTTATTTTCTCAAAAAAATGGAGTGTTATTTCCATTCAGACTCTAACTATTTGACAAATTTGGTTTTCTTTCTTATTCACATTCAATGTTAGGTATTTAATTGCTTTATTTGTTTAAGTATTTGGTATTATATTTATCGTAAGCAGCATATTCTTTATTTAAAATAGCATTTATTTGAATGTTAGATAAAGATTCAAAAGAATCAAAATTGCCCTTTCTATAAGAGTGTTTGTGATTCAACTAAGTAAATGGATTTTAGTTTGGTAGAAATAAATACACTTTTTTATTAAAGCTCTCATTTTAATCATTTTCTGGAAAGGGAATTTATTTTTAAGATTAAGGAGATTCCAAAGAATTGTTTTATTTATTAACATTATTGTTTTCATTTACAGTCTATGAAAACTCAAATTTTTTAGAAACAGAATATTCTCTAAATATGGCACTATTATTTTTTTAATGCCCAACATACGAATTAGATGAATTCAAGTATTTAGTGACAAACTAATTATCAACCAATTTGACTAATTTTTTATCTATTGTACTCATTTATTATCTATTATTCTCTAATTATCTATCCATTATTTTTTTAAATGCCTCTTCCACAACTAATTAGTTTTAATACTAATTCTTTCTGTAAAGATCATTCACATTTTCATCTTCTTTTAAACCTGAGTTCTATCTTTCACGTATTAGATTGATACATTTATTGTCAACTAAAGGTTTTTCTATGTAATTAAAAATTTAAAGTTGATTTTCGTCAAGTAGAAGCATTTTTAATTTATCCAATTCTATTAATTTATTTATAACATAGCGGATATCTGTGAACATTGCTAACTTTTCTTTGCTATACTGTACCATTAAAGATTTTTCACTACGGAAATAGGTAAGATACTTAGAAATTATACTCCTGAAATAATCCATAAGTGATATTTTTATTTTTTTCTTTTCATCAGTTGCTAATTCTTCAATTATTTCAGGTTATTTTTATCTTGATTAAGTAGTTTCTCTAGTAGGCAATTAATTCATATTTTTTTTATTTAATCTATTTTTTTGGATATTTTCCTTTGATAACTTTTTATTAATCTCTTCACTACTTAAGTTACTTTAAATTTTTTGATTAACTGGATTTTATGATATATCATCTATGTTTTCTGTGTTAATTTAGTTTATTTTGAATATTGATTTTCTAGGTTTCTCATAAGCTTTATTCTATAGTTGATCCAATTAATTAATAAATTCGGTATCATTACCTATACTAGCTTTACCTAGCTATTATAGTGATTCGTTTCTAGAGTTACTCAATAACATAATTTTCGGAGAAGTTATAAGCTGTTTTGCCTAATTAGACTCCTATCCTTAAATTTTTTTTTTAATTTAAGTTTAAGATTAAGGAGAACCTTATGCAAAGTCAAAAGTTGAATTGATAAGGTTATGATATAATTTGATTTTCGAATAAGGCTTAGATATTAAAGCTCCCAACACTAACAATATATTAAACATACCTCCTATAAGCGAGGCTGCTTTGTCAAGTTTGAGGTAATATCTAATGTAAGAAGACTCCTTGTTTTTTTCAAGGTTAATTGTGATATCAAATAAATCAGTTTATGCTGATTTTTTATTCATAAAAGAACGATCATAACTAAATTATAATGTTTTCTTTTCAGATTCATTAGAGAATAATATTCCAACGTCATCAATTAAATGCACAGTTCTGTAATTTAGTATAATTCTTTGAAAAAAATCAATATTAGTATTCCAAAATTAGGTTTACCCTATAGACTTAAAAGGGTTATCGTAATTAGTAACTTCAATTATTTAATTTGTATAATAAACTTATAGGGTGGATTTTAATAGTTTATTTTCAATTGTCGTATTATCTTTGCAATTTTATGAAGATTTGGTTGTGTCACACCTATTTATTACTAACCTTATAAAACTAAAGATATCATTATCATACTATCCTTATAAAAACAAACTATCTTCTTATTAAGAGTTATTTGTAGTCAACGAAATACAATATAAATTTGTATAGTTTAAGCTTAGAAAGTAATCCATAGTTTACTTAGATTAAAAATTTTCTTATTTACATGGATTAATTATCAGTGGTATAGTATTAGTAGTAATTGGATGATACTTTAGTGAAGTAGAGTTTTCTTTTTTACGCACTCTAAACTCTCCTTAAATTTTATAAATAGATTCATCTATAAATGGTATTGATGATGCATCTAAAATACCGAATGCAAATATAAAATTATCTAATGTTAAATCATTTCTTGAAGGACTTAATACAATTTTTTCCTCAAAGATTACAGATGGCTTCCTCTTATAAAATACTTCGTCTAGAACACTATAAATTTACAAGGTTATCAGAAAAGTAATAATTACTGAAATAATACCTCCTAAACGAGTTGTATGTTTGGATTTTTGCTTATAAATTAAATCTATAGGTATTCCAAATAAGTCTAGATTAGATAAAAATCTAAATAATTACATTTTTTAAAAGCCTAATTTATTATTTTCTCCAACAACCTTTTACTATATTTTTTTACTTTATTTCTTACTTTTCCAAAAATAATTTGATTACTTATTTTATTATATACTTGATTTTATAATGTTTAAAAAGAGTAAAAGCTAATAAACTCCACAAATAAGTTTGTCAATTTATTAATCGATTTGAAATTTGTTCTATTAATTTTTTATTTTATTTTTAGATTTGTAATTAGAATCTAAAAATTAAATTCATAATAAAAGTTTATTCTTTTATACTTTTTAAATCCTAATAAGTATTAGTAAATATCAATTTTTGTTAGAAACTATATCAATGGATTAATAAATCAATGACTGCATTATATAATAATGTTTTCTTTTAATTTAAATTGAGCCCTGAATTTATTGATGAAAGAAAAGCTAATAAAATTTTACACTTTCTTTTTTTTGATATGTTTTAAGTTAAATTGTAATCATAATTCATTAATTTTGATAAAAAAAGATACAAACTAATATTTTGTTTAAGATAAACTGATTAAAAATTTTAAAATAGAAAAAATAAGTGAAATATTATCTCATTTCATCAAATAATTTATTATAATAAAGAATATTATTTAATTTATAAAATCTAATTAAATTCTTTTTTTAAATGTGATATTGTAAATCTTCTTATTCCTGTAATTATTAATTCTAAAAATTGAACTTATAATATCAACTTAAAAAATACCTAATTTTTTTTAGGTAAAAACTAATAATAGTATCATGATAAAGATATTACAATACTAATATTATTCCAAACTTAAACTTGAAAGAAATCATATAAATCTATATGTTTAGAGAAAAATTAAAAATACATAAAATTTAATGTTTTTATAATTACTATTTTTTAATTGATTTGGGTTATTTATAAAGAAATATTGATTTTATTTTCATTCCTCACGATATTTTATGATTTTATTCATTTATTATTCTATGTCTTATAAATTTTGGTTTTATAAACTATGTGTTGCTTAGGGATCAATTGTTGCATTTAACTAATATAAATCCAGATGTACTAATGAATCTATCTAATTATTTTAGATTTTTGGAATGGCTTTATTTTCGGTCAATTTTTTAAATATCTTAGAAGTATTGATGTTCCTCTCTTTTGGATCATTAACTTCCTGATTTATTTCAAAGCAAGACTAGATAGAATTTAAATCAAATTCCATTTTTTCATTGTAAGGAGGAGATTAGAAGGGTACTTGTTAATCTCTATATTCTATTGTCTCATTTAATTATTCTAGCTAGCTAGTTTACTATTTTATATTTGGCATGCTTATCAACTTATTATATAAATTAGTGTCAATTAATTTGACAAGCTTTTTATCAATTGAACTATTCCCATTTTAGTAAACACTTTATCTTTGAATAACTTTTTCAAATGCTTTTTCTGCGTATTATTATTATTCTTAGTCAGTTTTTCTATACAAAGCATTAACATTTTCCTCTTCTTTAATTCCAGAAAGTTATCTTTCAAATGTTTTTTCTTAAATACATTTGCTGTCTACTAGTGGCTTTTCTATAAAATTGAATAGCTATAGCTAATTTTCATCTAGAAGAAGCATTTTTAGCTTATCTAATTCAACTAGTTTATTAATAATATAACGAATATCCGTGAATTAATCTAGTTTTTTTTAGCTGTACTAAATCATTTGTGATAAATCTGACTGAAAACAAGAAAAGAATAATGAAAGGAATCCCTTAACATAGTCCTTAAAGGTTAAATTAATTTTTTCTAATATATTGACTTATTAACTTAGTTATCTTTTATCTTAATTTTCATTTAAGTTTGATTTCTAGTTTTCCTCATTTACAATCTTATTTGTATCCTATAATTCAACATTTTACCCACATTTCTAATTAGGACTTGCTTACTTATTTTTTTAATCTTGTTATTTACTTGACCTATCTTTAGAAGATGCATTCCGATTTCTCATAAAATTCATTTCGACTTTATTCTCAGTTGTAGGTACTTACATTAAATGAGATTAACTTATTTCATTTCCTTATTTTTAAGCATTAATATTTTTCTTTTATAATTAGACTGAAGAAGCTGGTAAATTCACCTTGTTCTAGGTAAAACTTTCTATCAATCTAGAGTTTTGATTTTATAAAGCATCTTTTTAGCGTGAGGTAAAATTAAAAGTTGAATTTATTAATTTATGATTAAGCGATAATTTAGAATAAGGTTTAGAAATAAATGAGCCTACCAAAAGCAAGAAATTAAATAAACCACCAATGAAGGATGCTGCATTATCAATTTTTAAATAATATCTCATATAATAAAACTCCTTATTTTTTTCTAGGAATATGCTGATATCAAATAAGTCTGTAGGTTTATCTTTTTTGCTCATAAATACTCTATCAGAACTAAATTTAAGAGTTTTTTTTTCTTCTTTGCTAGAAAGGAAAATACCAGTATCATCAACCATATAAACTGATTAATACATAAGATTTATGCGTTGCATGAAATCAGTATTAGAATTCCAAAATTAGGTTTATCCCATTTATTTGAAAGGAAATTTATAGTTAGTAACTTCAACAATTTAATTGATATAATATATCTGCAAATACGAGCGAGAAAGCTTATTTATAATATCTGTCTCGCTTTAGCAAATTTATGTTTTCTCGTTACAAATATTTATTGTTAATCTTATAAAACTAAAGATGTCATTATCGAATTATCCTTGAAGAAATAATTATTACTAATCTTCGGGTAATTTAATACAATAAAGATTTGTGTAATTTAATGACAAAAAGTAGGATTTTGTTTCTGTTGAAGTAAAGAATTCCTTCTTACACGGTTAAATATTTAAAGGAATAGAAGTTTAATTAACTTTGAATTGAGGAACTCCGTTAACTATTGTTGTAATGTTTGTTTTTTCTCTTAGTCTCATCTCTCCTGAAACTGAGTAAATAGTTTCATTAATAAAAGGAGCAGAAGAGGAATCTAACAATCCAAATAAGAATGTAAAATTATCTGGACTGAGATTATTTCTTGAAGGACTAGCCACTATTTTTTCCTAAGAAATAACTTAAGGCTGTTCATGCTAAATAACTTATTTTAGAAGTGAATACACTTGAACAGCAATAATTGCTGCTATACTTAGTGATATTATTCCACCTAGGCGAGTTGTATGTTTGGTTTATTTCTTATACATCAATTAAATTGGAATCCCAAATATATCTATCTCTTATAGAAAATTGAAATACTTTGATCCTTTCGCTCTGTTTTCTCCTTTTTCAAGATGCTGTTCTCTAGATGTCATCAACAAAGATTAATATTTTTATTATAAAATGACTGGTTTAGGATTTTTTTAAAGAACTTACAAACAAAAAATACAAATTTTTTAAATTATAAAAAATTATAATGTATTTAGCTGGAAATTTTGACTTTCAACATAACAAATTTTGATAAAATTAATTGAAGCCAACGCTAATTTATCAATTCAAGATAGGAATTACTTTTAATCATTTACCAATACGAAAATCTTTTGAACCCAACCTGAGTTAGGTTACATTGAATTGATTAAAATAAAAAAATCACAAAATTAGAGTGTAGTTCTATATTGAAGTAAAGATGATATTTAATACGAAAATCTGATAAATGACTTCTAATAAATAACAATTGATCTAATAAAATTCATGAATTGAGAGAAGTTTGGTAAAAAATAAAAATTTGGGGGGTTTTTTATATCTTCTTATAATAAATTTTCCTGGTTACAATTAATTAAAGCAAGCTAAATGAATTATTTCTTTTTAGAAGAAAAAATTAGTCAAACTAAAAATATTTTGATATCTTAATGTAAATCAATTAACTGCAAATCTTTCTTATTAAATTATGAAAGAAAGATATTTTCTTGGTTGACCATATCCTAAGCTAATAAATAAGATCATTTTAGTAATTCTTGTATTCAGATTTTTCTTACAATTTAATCTTAAATTTGATAGAATTAATAAATTATAAAAAAGAAAAGATTAAAATCTTTTGTAATTATTTTAAGGTAATTTTGTGTAAACTACAATATGGGTAGAATAACTTTTTTTCTTTTTAATTATTAGGTTAAAAAGAATTATAGATACATTGAATTTGTGGATATTAATTTTCCTCATTTACAAAATCTAATAAAAATTAGCATAAATATTTTTACATTTCTGTAAGCTTATTATAAATATATTAAGAAATTTAATTTAAAGTGATTCATTTATATTAACTATATTCAAATTATGTTAAAAGCCTTAAACTTGAGGTATTATATAAACTATTAAAATTTTGATTAATTTAAAAATATATTTTAACTGGTATCTATCTTACTGATTTAAACCTACTATTTAAACCTTCTTTAATATTAGTATTTTTTATAAAATTGTATCTTCTAGAGTAAATCCTCATTAATTACACCTATGACTCCTTAAAATTTTTAAGGGATCTTGGGTGTTAATGTGTAAAGATAAAGTTAAGAAATTAATTTTGAAGATAAAGTAAGTAAGATAGCATAAGGTATTCCTAATTTAATTATTGATTATTTTTACTTAAATAAATATATAATTTTATATTGAATAGTATAAATTTTCAACATTAAAGAGAAAATATAGTTTAATTGAAATTATTTTAAGTTAATTTGGATTTGTATGTTTACTTATAAATTTCTTCAAAGAACAATTACAGATTTATCATCAGCAATTCTTACAACAAGGACAGTTATAGTGGATGTTGCTACTGAGCATTCATATAAAAACGAAAAAAAGCATTCATTTTTTAAATTTTCATATTATTCAGCAAAATTATAAGGTACATAAGTCAGCTTATAGCCTAGCTCAGCTACCCACTTAGTGTTACTTACTTAATCTTAATTATCTTTTACTTGCTCTAACTTTTAGAAATCATATATTATAGCCTTTCCATTTAATTTTATTGGTTAATCAATATTGTAAAGTTTAAAACCTACATAAATACTATCATCACCATTTGGTAAAACATAGATTCTCATCCTTTCTCTTAAATACTCTTTCATTTTTTAAATTATAATCTATTTATCAGCTTATTTTAGGGATTTATCTCTTGGTTCTACGTCTAAATCTATAACTGATGCTGTATTCTTAAAACTATTAAAGTTTTAAACTTAATTCCTATTTAAAACTAATGGAAATTCACTATCCTTATGGGTTAATGTTTTTGCTACTGAGTCATATTCCTACATGTTTAATTGAGCCTTATATTGATACAATTATTAATAATGATTATTCATAATTTTTTTTAAGATAATATTATTCTACCTTAATATATTAATATAGCAATGCTATTTATTGTTTAAAACAAATTTAATTAAATCTTTCAAAAAGTATAAATACCAAAAAAAAAATTTTTTTTTTTTGAATCTTAAATTTGATATTTTTGATATTGAATACTCATTAGATAATTTGTGAAAAATATCATCAGGTATTTAAATTAAAATCTTTAATTGTATTAAATAAAATTCAAATTATTTATAATTTGTTATTAATCATAAATATCTTAAAATAGAGTAGCAATTTTATTTTTTAAATTTTATAATAATTTCTTTATTAAACATTAATAAATTAATTTTTATCGAGTAGGAATGTAGAATAATAACTCTTGCCAATAAACTATGAATTTGAAGTGAGAAAAAAATTTATTCAATCAATAATTAACATCACCTTGTTACGAATATATATCAGTTGTTTAAACTTGAAAATGTCAGAATTGATCTCATCCAATCACAAATCAAAAATTGAAGACCTTAGTACAAGAAATCAAGATACTTAGAAAAATTTAATAAATTGTTTTTTGGTACTTTTTATTTAAAAAGAATTTAAAGTCAATAAGTGATTATATAATTTCGTACTTATAATAAAATAGAAAGAAGATAAAACATAATTCTATTAACATTATTTGCCTTATAAATACAAAGAAATATTAGTATTTCGACTGACCAGCCTGCTATCATTCAGCTTGGGTTAGACATTCAATACTTAATCAATAGCTAATCAAAGCAGCCAATACCATCAAAATAATTAAGGGAAAACAAAGAAACTATCTAATTTTAAAGATGCGTTAAAGAAATGCTAATTCTGCAATAATTAGCACCAACGATTATAACTAATAGATTTTAGCTAATATGACATCAAGTAGACTTGAAAGCTAAGAATCTCTTGTTTCATCAAGACATACAAGAAGCAATACTTTCTTTTTATTTGATGACTAATCTAACTAGTAATACTTCTTATTTAAGGACTTTCTAATAGTTTATTTTTCCGTGTTAGGTTTTAGTATTTTAGTAATCTGGCGCAATAATCTTTATGGGTCATCAATATCATAGAAATAGGGATAAAGATAATATGTTTCATTACAAAAAATGCAGAAATTTAATAAACTAAAATGGAATAAACATCATAATGACATTTATTTTTAATAATATAATAGGAATAGAAATAACATGCTATTAGATTAATCTCAAGACTAAATAGAATCTGAAATATTATCTCATAGAGAGAGAAGAACAAGCAATTTAAATTTCACTCCAATTGATGATATAATATATAAGAGCAATGAATCTAATTCATACAATTAAATATAAGCTGGCTTTTCGGAGTATGAGTCTTATACATGGGAAAAAGTAGAGTTATAGGGATCTGAAAAACCTTGCCCTAGAAGCAGCTCTGCCTCTGTAATTTATAAAGATTGCCTCTATTTATTTGGAGGATTCACTTTTAGTGGTCGATTAAACGAGATATACTAGTTTAATTTTAAAACTCTCAAATGGACAAAGATAAAAACGAAGGGAACGAAGCCAAATGCAAGAGAAAACAATGGAGCAGTTGTCTATTAAAATAAATTATATATTTATGGAGGCTACGATGGAGTAAGCTGGTTCAAAGATTTTTATTCTTTTGATTTTGCAACACATGAATGGACTCGTCTCCCTATTTAAGGTAA
Source organism: Tetrahymena borealis (assembly GCA_000260095.1). Taxonomy (NCBI): domain Eukaryota; phylum Ciliophora; class Oligohymenophorea; order Hymenostomatida; family Tetrahymenidae; genus Tetrahymena; species Tetrahymena borealis. The sequence continues at coordinate 1,754,151 of JH651226.1, forward strand.
GAAAGAAATTAGATTAAATTATAAAACTAAAATAGAAGAATGATTATAGTTTATATATCTATTATTAAATATGATGAAATGATTAAAATATATTTTCATCTTTAATACTAAATTTCTTTAGATCTCTCTCATATTTTATATTTTGAGATTACAATAGATACTTTTTATAATTTCTTAATTAATATAACATTATGAAAAATAATATAAAATAGGTGATGCCCCAACTTAAAGCTTTGGATTTGCATCTGGTAGTTATGAGAATAGCTTTGCTATTTTTGGAGGATTCGAAGGATAGACCTGGTTAAATGATTATTACGAATATAACTTTATTAGTAATAAATGGAAGAAAGTAGAACTAAAAGGTTAAGTTCCATCTGAGAGATCGTGTCCTAGTTATTGCTCTAAAGATGAATATCTATATATTTTTGGAGGTTATAATGGAATTGATAAATTATAGGATTTTTATAGAATAAATATGAAAAAAGGCAAATGTACATTTATCCAACAAAAGGGTAGCATTCCTTCAACTCGTTATTTCCACAGTTAAATATATTACAACAATAAAATATTTTTATTTGGGGGATATAATGGATAGGTTAGGCTTAATGATTTATATGAATTCAATATTCACACCTCTAAGTGGAATAAAATAGAATAGAAAGAACCACCTGCAGGCCGTTCATCAATGGTAATAATAATCTTTTAAAAGATCGATTTTATTATTTTCAATACGAACCTTGTTTTAACTTTATAAATTATATATTAGGTGCTATAGATATACAATGATGTTTTATTTTTATTTGGAGGCTTGAATGGATTCAACGTTATGAATGATTTCTATCAATTCAAGTTTTAAAATGCTTGTCTTCCTCGATCTTAATTTAATTCTGATATATTCTCTCTATTAAATAATCCTTAATTGAGTGATGTGTAATTTTTTGTCGATGGAGAGATTATACATGCTAATAAAGCTATTTTAGCCTGCAGATCTGAATATTTTAGAATGATGTTCACTAATGGATTACAAGAAAATTTTTAATAACAAAATTTATAACCAATTACTATCAAAGATGTTGCATATGACACTTTCTTAGATATTCTTATATATATTTATACTGACAATGTTGATCCCAATCTACCGATTCCGAGGGTAATATAGCTTCTATCTGTAGCTGATCAATATTTTCTTGATAGGCTCAAGTACTTGTGTGAAGAAAAGCTAGTTAGAACTATTTAAGATAAGAATATAATTGACTATTTATTACTAAGTTAAAAGAATAGATGCAGCTATCTCAAGAAATATTGTATGAATCATGTTCTAGAAAATTTAAATGATATAAAATAATAACCTTGCTTTTAAAAATTGCTTTCTGACCCAACTCTATTAATGGAAATTATAATGAATAAAAATTGAACTATTATTAATGATACTAACTAAACATATATAACTAAAAAATATATTTATTTCTAAAATTTATTATTTAGATTATTGCCAATAATCTCTTATTTAATAACCCAACCAATTTATCTCATTTTAAATTAATCTAAATGAATTATAAAATTCATATCTATAATAAAAATTCTTATTTCAAAGAATTATAATTAAATATTTAAATAACTATTTTAAATATAAATGTAAAATATTTGTTAATTATCGTCTCATAAGTAAATAAATACTTATTAAAGTTTGAAAAAATCAATTCATTTCTCAAATAAATAACTTTTAACTAGTATGATACTCTTTTAAAAACATTTAACCACTAAAAAATAGCCTCTCTACATAAAACCCTAGAAAATTAATTTATATCCTCTATCATGACTTTGATTCAAATTTATTCTCTATATTAGGTATCCTATTTATTGGATAGTATAGTTTTGTCCCAATAATTACCACAATAAATAAATATATGGTGAAGAATCAATAAAATTAGGTTTATTAAAAATATTTTTAAAAAGAAAAAAGTTAAGTTTACTTTCTTTTTTTGAATTTGTTTTTGAGATAGATAGAAATATAGTGATATAATAATGAATGAATAGTTAAATGACTGCTTGATCTATGTTATATTGATAATCTATCTAAGTTTAGAATTTTAAAATTTATTATAAAAAATTTAAAATATTCAAAAATAATAATAATTTGTTTATAAATATTTTATATTTGCTTTAAATTTAATAATTTTACTCTAGCATAATTATTTTATACCAAGTATAAATTGATCTTAAAGATATTAATATGATATCACCCAGATGATCAAATTAATGCTAATTATAAATATTAATAAAACTTCTAAATATTTATTTATAAATGGATAATCATAAATAAGAAATTCTTTTAATAATATGATAAAATTTTATAAGCTTTTAACTATTTTCCAGATAAAAAATATTATGATTGCTATTCATCACTATTATTATCGTTTTTCAAAATAACTTTTGATTAAATCTTCTTATATTTGCTTTATTTTAAAATAAATTTTTGTCTCAGTAAATTCGATATTTTTAAATTATATGGTTAGACCATATTTAACATTTATGTGAAGTTAATATTTTTGAAAATTTAAAATAGATATTTCTACAAGTTCAAGCTCTAGAATTGGGCTATATTTTTTGCTATAATAGAGCCATTTATACATATAAAAATCAGTTTATGAAAAACTTAAGTTTCTTTTTTTTAATTAATCATAACGTATCTACTCAAATTTTAACAATAAACTAAAATAGATAAAATAAATATTTTGATTAACGTAATTTTTAGATATTTCATCATGCAAAAAGGTCTTTCTTTAAAATTGATTATAGAGGCTAGATATCTTAAATAAAATAGAAAATCTATTTTTTTCATTTCGGAAAATAAAATTATTATAAAAAAATGGAATCTATAAATATTTAACCTTAAATAGTGTTAAAGTTTAATTATTTTTAAGATTATTTGCTGATTTTTATCTAGATTTGAATAAATAATAAGAAAAATCTACCCATTAATTATATCATAAAATAGGATAAATTATATAAACATTTTTTGAAAACATTCATAAGCCTTTATTGTTAAATATGGCAATTTTGACTCGATTGTTATTTAATCAAAATAAATTTTAAAAAACTGCAAAAGAATTTATTCTAAACTTATTATGATTAGAATTCATTTTTAAGTTCGATAGTTTTTAAGAAATTTTTGCTCCGATTTCGTTAGAAGAATAAAAAAAGAAAGATAGATAAATTATAAGATTAAACTTATTTTGTAAGTTTTTATCAATCCTAATTATTTATAGAAAAATGAGTTTCTTCTATATAAAATCTAGAAAGATTTTGTTAAAATAACTTATTTTACTGTATATTTCAAATTTTTTATACTATTTTAGAGAAGAGAATTTTGATTTATTCCTTTATTTTCTCTTAAATTTAAAATAAATTTAAATTGTAAACTGAACGGATTTTTGATAATTCTTAAATTTTGTAATTTGTAGGGGAATATTCCTATTTAGTCTATAGTAGATGCTTTTTATTGTAAATTAAGACTCTCTTCTATAATAAATAAATGTAAGAATAAGTTTCAAATTGCATTAAATTATCTATGTGAAATATATTTTATTCTATTTACATGAAAATAACTAAAATAAAATAGTATACTTGAAGGATTTATTTTTTTATATATTTATTATCCTAATAATCGCCACACAACCATTTAGAGGAGAGTTTCCAAAAATGTCAAAAAATAATTTAATATAGGCATCAAAATTTTATAAACTAAAAGTGTTTTTGAAAAGGTAATGTATTATGTCTTAAGAAAGTCAATAAAATTACTGAGTTCAAAAAAATAATAAACTGTGGGGAGAACCTCCAATAGAGGAATAGATCGGAATTAAAAAGTATTAATAATTTTTTTTTCGCTTTAAATACAAGAGATAAGAAAAGTTGATAAATAATAAATAAAAAAAAATTTAATAAAATTCATAATCGAAAAGAAATAAGCGAATACCTTCAAATAAATACGCTTAGATTATAACAATCATACATTGAAACTAACATAATTACGCATCATCCTTTACAAAGCTTAAGAAATATTTACCTCTAACAAAATCTTATTCCTAAATTGTATCCAAGTTACATCTCTACTCTAACTATTAATAAATGATTTCCTTTATTGAAGAAAATTCAACACATATTCTTAAAGCTGGATTAACTTTATCTTTGGGAGCCTTTGCTTATTCTAATATCAAAAAAATAATTGGATCTAGTACTTTTAAAAGATAAATTCATTAATTTGTTTCCACACAATCTTAAGAATACAAAAAGAAGTATGTAATGGCTAAAAATATTATCTTAGTTTCTAGCTAAGAAAGTGAACTAAACTAAGATGTAGACATTCTCAGTAAGGTTCCTAACTAAGAAATTACTCTCAGCGAAGAGGGATTAATCCGCTCCTCTTAAATAGGTGCTTAAATTCAGAAGTTACTAGAAGAATCAGCTTAAAAGAGTAAAAAAGCAATAAAAATAACAGCTTATTCTTCTCCTTATTTAAGAGCTAAATAAACTCTTGAAGAAATGAAAAAATCTATGAAAAATGATTTTCTTCCAGTTACAGATTTAAATCTACGCGATCAGGATTTAGGAAATCTCCCTAAAGATTTAGAAAGCGAAGAAGTAAAGAAAGAATAGTAACTTATTACTCCTTTCTTTTACAGATTCTAAGATGGTGAAAGTGAAGCAGATGTCTTCTTAAGAGTATCCGCTTTCACAAACACTATCATTCGTGAACTCAATAACTATGACAGAAATATGAACTATTAAACTTAAGAAAAGTTTGTTGTTGTTGTAGCACACCCTATAATAATATCCTAATTAGAATAATCCCTCAAAAAAACAGACTAAGAAGGACTCTTATCTATCCACACTTTCACATAATGAATTGATTTGAAAGATTTTATGCTTTCAATTAAATCAATTTGAAATCTAAAAATAAATTAACAATATGCAAATATAAGAAATAAATAATAACAAAGATTAGTAGAAATAACTTAGTGAATCACTTCCCCAATCACACCTACTCTTACTCCTTCAATTATTGAAACACTATTTTATTCAACTTCATAATAATCACACTTAAAATATTAAAAATTTCAATTTTCAATCTAATAAAATAATTCACAAACCATTCGAAAGCTAATTTATTATAACTTCAATTAAGCAATTTCTACTTAACAATCATTTATATTTTGGAAGTTTTAATTAATTCATATAGAACTTCAGAAAATCCATTATTATGTCATTTGAACGAAATGATGATAATATATTACGAGCTTACCTTAAATTATAAATTTATAACCAAACTACTATACTAAAATATGCACTTTCTGCATTCGACTCAATATGATTAGCTATATAAATTAATTTATTAAACCCCTTCATTTATTATGTAATTAACCTTATCTATGTTTTGTAACACCATTAAGTATTTTAATAACAAAATCAATCAATTATCATCTAATTTTTAACTTATCCCACTTTCTAATTCTTCATTTTTAAAATTCAAATTATTTAGAACCTCTTTTATTTATTGGTAATTTATTACTATTTTAAATAAATAGTTGGCATTCATAGAAAGCCTTGATTAAATATATTGACACTAAAAATATTTTTATTAATTTTAAGAGTGAAGTCATAACATTCTTATAGGGACAAATTTTAATTGGACTATCCTCTAAAACCTTTGTGGTATTAATGATGCATTTTTCAAATAAATAAAAACTTTATAAATAAAATCAGAATTTTGATTGATAAACCGCTAATATAATTAATGCAATTTGTACCACTCGAATGTTATTTAGATAAATAAACGATTATGAAATCTCTATCAGAAAGGAGTTAATTTTAATTTTTGTTATATTCTTTTTATAAGTTATTTTATAGATTAAGAAAATAAAACTATATATTTAAATGTCTCATTTAAAATTTTTTTAAGATCTCATGAGCTCCTAATATTTTTCTTGAAAACTAGTTGTGATGAAAATTAAAAGTAAATGTTATTTCTTTCCACAATGAGATTGAATCTTAGTCAAGTTAGCATTTTAAACAAATTCATATGTATCAATCTAATATAATTCTTAAAATTAGGTAATTATTTAACCTGAAATAGTAATAACTTGAAGAAGATTAGAGAGAGATTTATTCTAATTTTTGTTCTTTAGCAATACATATAATTTCTTTTAAAGAAATTTCTCTAGTAGTAAATTTGATATTATCTACTATTAATTTGATCTTTTATTAATGTTATACAAAATACAGTATGAAGGAAAATGTAAAGTAATTTAATATTATTTACAGATTGTAATTAGATAGTTAGAATAATAGCCTAAAGCTAAAAAATAACGAATTCAAAGAATATAGAAAAAACTGAATGTTTGATAAAACGAATGCATTTTTATTTTGCTCATGCTTTATTTTAGGACAAAAACAATCCTTTTTTATTTATATAATATGATTAATTCTATTTAAGGAGAGAAAAATATTCAAGTTTTTAAAAATATTTCTAAATTAATATCAGCATTATTTTAATTAACCAAACTTAAATTTTACAACTAATTTATAATTTTAATATTTTATTCGAAACTATTAATAATATGATTTATATTCAACTCATATTTAATTCTGAAAAAGTAAGAATCATAAATATAAATGGAGTGATAGATGGATAGGATGGGTAATTGGATGAAAGAAAATAATATTAATTAATTTTAATATTAATATTTAAATAAATTAATGAATTTAAACTCTAAGTAAGTAAGTGTTCTGATAAAATCATCATTAAATTTTGTTAGTAGATTAATAGTTTAGAATGTAATATTAGATACTACTAATCTTTTTATATGAAAGAATATTTCCACAAATGTAATGAAGTATTTTTAATGTAATTTTAAATTTTAAAATAATTGAATGGGTATTGATTATTTTTTATGCATTTTTAAATCTTTTGCATTAAATATTATTCAAGTAATACAAATTATCCAATACCTTAAAGTCTCCAAAAATATTCGATCACTAAATCCTGAACTGGATTTTTATTAATTTAAAAAACCAAAAATTGTTTGATTTTAATATTTAAAATAGCTTGAAAGCAACAAAAGGTAGATTTATAGAAGAAGCAAGACTTAGTAAAAAATGGCTAAAAAAAGAAGCTTTTTTGAGAAAATTTGTTGCTGTTTATGCGATGATACAGACTAGAATAGTTAATAATAATAGAATGTATAATTATAGAATATTTAGTAGTAACAAAGTAGGTTATTAATTATAATAGTCAGTTTTCATATATTTTAGCAATTTAACCATGTTTAATGTCATCTCATAATAATCTTTATAAAAAAGATCAGCAAAGAATGGGGGCTCCACAAATAAATAATGTACAAAAAGATAAAAATGTGTAATTAGGAGTTAAAAGAGATTTTAATTTATCATTGAGCTAAATAAGTGGGAAAGAGGAAAGATTAGATGAGCAAGATTTCAAGAAATATAAATATTCATGCCCTATATGCTTAGTGTACTTCAATAGTAATAATAATTGATGATGAACTAAACAATAATTTTATTATTTATAATTTAACAAATAGGGATTTTGAAAATGAAATGTTGCAATAATTATGTCTGTTTTGAATGTGAATATGACATAAACTAATGTAATTAATGTTTTTTAGTTTAAATAAATACATATTTTAAGTAGAAAAGAATTATCATTTAGGACTATAGATAAAAGCAGAGTATTATTATACGTAGAATTAAAGATATAGAAAAATAAACAAATATATTTAGAAAGTATCATTTATTCTGCCTTGTCATAGACTAATTAAAATAGAATAAATGCAGAAAGTTCTTTTATCTATTTCATAATAAAACAATTAATAGAATAAACAAATTTAGTCTACTATAGTAGTATATCAATTATTCTTGTTTTTTTATTTTTATAGAAATGTTGAACAAAAAGATTGAGTCGAAATGTTGGTGGTGTAAAAGCGAAAATTGCGAAATAATTGATGTCCAAGATGGAGAATAGGTAGATACTTTCTCCAAATTATAGAAACAAAATTATATTAATTAATTAATAAATATAATAGATAAAAAATTATAGTGATGCAGCACAGGTCTTAGAAGATAACAATAAGAAGGAATTACAATTAATTCAAAGTATGGTCAAGGAAAGTAAATTATAAAGATAATCAATGCTGAAGACTTTCAAAAGTTAATAGCCAGAAGATAGATAAAATCCACTGATGGTAAAAACAGTCCAATCATACAATGTAGATAACTTATCAAATAACCTAGGCACATTAAATAGGAATTAATGGAATAATTTTAACTAAAATGCCAATAATAATGTATTAAGAGTAGATGAGGAGGAGGAAGAAAAAAATATAGATAGAAGTGGATTAAATAATAAGTTTTTTAAAACAGATTCCTTTCAAATGAAACCAATCAATAGTAATTAAATATAGCATAAATCTTTAAATAGCCCAAATAACTAAGGGAGAATAGGTGGAATGAATTCATCTCTTTGTTTTAATGTATAAGGATAAGCAATGCCAATAAAACTAATGTAGAATAATTCTCTTGAATAGTAATATAGAAAAATAGATGTTTAACCATCATTTTAGCCAGCAGGATATTTCTTCACCTAAAATCAAAATAATCCATTTTTAAATAACTAAATCAATAATAACTATAATAATTACTTCCACTAATAAGTTTAAAATAAAGAAGACGATCCTTATGCTAATGGCCCAAACCAGAAGAATAAAAGAAATCCAAATTAAATTATTTAAAAAGCTTTAAGTAGTGATGATGAAATAAACAATAGAGAAATGGATAATTAACATAATCTTCACGTTCCATAGCACTAATAAATTTAGATTTTAAATTATGATAGTGATATCAATGATAGAGTATGAAAAATCTACTTAAGATCAATTAATTACTAATCAACCAATCATTTGATGCACAAATATATTATTCTAATCTAAATTAAAATTAAATTTTGAAAAACCATACAATCAATCATACATACATACATTCATTTTTAAGCTTTATGAAGCTTATTATTTATTAATTTATTGTTATATTTATTAAGTGTAGACAACCTATCTATTTTCATTTTATATAATTTAAGCAATTCTTAAGTATAATTTCAATTATAAACCTTCTGTATTCCAAAAATTATGTAGAAATATATTGTAATTCATCCTAAAATTTGAAACTATGATCCCAATTTTAAGGTAACTCTAATTCAATTAATAACCATTCATATTTTTATTTGTAACCTTTCTTAATTTTTCTTAGTTTCTACATTTTTAGATCTCCTTTTTTAGAAAAACTAAGGATGAAAGATAAAATTTTAATTTAAACAAAAAGTTTAATAATCTACAGTAAAAAAAGTAAATATTTTAGTTAAATATTTGAAAAAATAAACTTTTTGAGAAAATAGAATTAATTTTTATGCACATTTTTAGCACTTTAAATAGATTTAAAGTCTAATAATTAAATCATACTGCGAAAATAATAAATATGTATATATAGATTTATTAATTGAGTTTACAAACATTTGAATCTTAAATAAATTTATCAAAATAGATTCTATTATTATTGATTTTTATCTCTTAATTAGCTTTAGATAAATGAGTTATAAAAAATTCATAAATACCAAAGACTCTGTAGTAAATGAGGCCCTTGATGGTCTTGTTATGCTAAATAGTTAGAATTTAGTCAGACTTGAAGGAACATAAATTATCAAGTTAAAGAACCCAAATTAAAATCAAGTTTCTCTAATTTGTGGGGGTGGATCCGGACATGAACCTGCCCATGCTGGTTATGTAGATAATAATATTTTAACTGCAGCAGTTTGTGGAGGAGTTTTTGCCTCTCCTTCTCATAAAGAAGTACTTACAGCAATATTGAATGTACCAAATAAAAATGGTAATTAAAATAATTATTCATTTTCATAAAATATTAATATTTTCTACTTTATTTTCAGAAATTCAAGTAGACTTAATTTATTAATCATCATTAAAAAATAGGTGTTTTAGTTATAATCAAGAATTATACTGGAGATATTATTAACTTTGAATTAGCTGCCTCTTTAGCAAGAACTTAAGGGATTTAAGTAGAGACTATTGTTGTTGGAGAAGATATTGCATTTTAAGAAAATAAAAGAGGTTTAGCAGGTACAGTTTTACTTTACAAAATGCTTGGTGCCGCAGCATCTTAAGGAATGGGTTTATAAAAGCTTAAAGAATTAGGTGAATAAATTATAGCAAATATGCAAACTCTTGGTGTTAGCTTAAGTAGCTGTGCTCTGCCAAGAAATGAACCTACTTTCACATTAGGTTCTGATGAAATGGAAATTGGATTAGGTAATTTATTAAAACTTACTTAAAAAGAATGAAATAAAACCTGTTGAATTAAAAATTATCAATTAATAAAAAGAAATTTATTTATCAATAATAAAAATAAAAATATATCTATTAGAGATAAGAAAATAGATTAAATTTAAAATATTTGCAGGCAAAAAGTAGAAGAGATTTTATTTTTTGCATTAAAATAAATATTTTAAATGTTTTATTTAACCTAAATAATTAACTTAACTTAATCAATATATTGTATAAAATAAGGTATTCACGGAGAAAAAGGAAGAAAGAGAGAGAAAATAAGATCTGCAAAATGTATAGTTAAAGACATGTTGGAAATATTCTAATTAAAAGAAAATACATAAGTTATAGCTCTTTTTAATAATCTAGGATCTTGTACTGATTTAGAAATGTGCATTTTAGCTAGAGAAGTTTTAATTTAATTATAAGAAAAAAATATTACAGTTGTAAGAGCTGTTGAAGGCAGATTAATGACCAGTTTAGAAATGCATGGATTCTCATTAACATTACTCCCATTATACAATGATTATGTTCTACAATTAGTGGACGTCCCAACTTAGAATAGGTATTGGAATCTTTTGAACAATATTAGTACCAATGTTTAACATGAAAAAGTACCTTAAAGTGCTATAGATATTCTTTCTGATAACTATTTTGATAGTCATTTCCACTAAGTGTTAACAAAGATTTTTAACGCTTTAATTGAAAAAACTTAATATTTCAATGAATTAGATGCAGAGGTAGGAGATGGTGACACTGGTGAAGGCTTTGAGCGTTCATCAAAAGCTAGTTTAGCTATTCTTCATAAACTTGATTTTGAACATAATTTAGTTGAATCCTTAACAAGAATAGGAGATGAGATTGCCAGTAACTTTGGAGGTACTAGTGGTCCACTTTATGGTGTAATGTTAAGTACTGGAGCAAGATTCTTAAAGAAGGAATTAGCAGAAAATAGTTTGAAAGATATTGCCGAGGCTTTAAAATAAGGATAATTGTAAATATAGCATGTTGGAAAGTCAAAAGTTGGTGATCGTACTATGGTTGATGTTCTTGTACCTTTATCTGAAACCTTATTAAATATTGCTAATTTGTAGTAATAACCTGAGAAAAAAGATATTTTCTAAAAGCTTCTTAATGTTGCTAAGGAGGCAAGTAATAATGTTGCCTAATTAAAAGCAAAGAAAGGTAGATCAAGATATTTAGATGGAAGAGAAATAGGTAAATTAGATCCTGGCTGTGAAGTAATAATTGTTTGGTTAACTTCCTTACTTGAAAATATATGATTTTGAATAACCTTTTAATTCTAAAAATAAAATATTTGTATTATTTTATGTATCCTGTAAAAATTAAAAAGAAGAATATTTTCTTTACAAAATATAAGATTAGTAATCTAATAAATAGTAGATTTGATACATTTACTTAAATTCATGAAAAAAAAAATTATTTTTTTCCCAAATTTATTTTTTCTAATTAAGAAATACAAATTTTTTTTGTTTAATTTATCTAAAATTATTAGAAATTAGAATAATTTTATTTGGAAATAAGCATAAAAAGTGTAAAAATTAGTTAATAAAAAGAATATGAATAAATCATAATTTATTAAATAAAAAATAATATTTTTGGATTAAAAATTTTTAAGCTAAAACAATCATAAGTGTAAATAAAAAATCCTTGAATAATATTTAAAATTCTTAATTATTTTAAATTTTTGGATATATAATTTATTAATTCAACTTAAAATTCTAAAATCAAATAGAAAGATATTTGATATTTGTATGTATTTATCATTACTATAATAGTAAATAAATAAGCTATCTTAAAATTATTCATCTATTTATCAACATATCAAACAATCAGTTAATCCCTTTATCTCTATATTCAATCAAGCCAGCATAGCTAACTAATCATCAATTTCATCTTTATTTTCAACAATTTCTTTCTTTTATTTTATATTATCATTATTCTGATTTTCAGATAAATTAATTTGTGGTTATTTGATAATTGGTTTTTGTGTTGCTATCTCATGGTTTTATAACTCGCTTTTAAAAATTTCTGCTTCCATTTATTAAAGCTAATTTTAAGCTTCTTGTGATTCAGGGCCGACATATTAGGCATACAATTCATCAAAGCGTTAATTATTCAATTCTAACTCTTGAAGATTTCCCATCGCATCCTAGATTCCATCTACATCAATTGCTTTATTTAAGTCTTGCATTAATAAATTTGCTTTTTGAAGCACCTTAGTAGATTCTAATTAATCATACTTATCTTAAACTTATCTGATTGTCTTGGTTATAACCAAGTCTTAATTTAAAATGTTATCCATATATTTTTCAAAAAGTACTTTCTTCTCTATTTCGTATTTTGCTTTCTTTTTATTGTCTTCCTTAAGGTATTTTTTAGATTTGTTTTTACAATTTTGAATATCTGCTTCATATTGCTTTAAACGCTTATTAAGGCTATCCTAAACCTTCTTTAAATCCAAAATCATTCTATCTTGTTCAGACATTTCATTTGTAATTTTTGATTTAACTTACATTGTGGAAACAAACCTTTATTATTCCTTTTTTGGTTCTGCCTTTTTTTCATTAGAACTTGAGAAAAAACCACCCATCCTATTACAAACTTTTTGAAATTCCTATTTATATAAAAGCCAATCAATTAATTAAAACAATCAACTATAAATTTATATTGAAATGCGAATTTTCTTTTCAGTTAAGTTAAGGGATAAATAGGCTATATTAGATTTATTAGAATATTAAATAATGAAATAGAATCCAAAAATAAAATTAAGAAAGAAAATATATTATCTAAATATTATTTTTATCCTATTAAACTTCTTATTGCTATTATAAAATATTAAATAAATTCTTTGCTCTCTACAAAACAATCTAAGAAGATATGTAAAAAAATTAATATTCCAAATGAAAAATAAAAATAAATAAATAAATTAAGTAAGTAAGTGATTATTTATATTTTTATATATGAAAAAGAAACTCTACGAATAGCCTAATATAATATACGATAAGTTCTCATATATTATCACAAAATTATATTAACCCCCAAATTGTTAAGGGTACTAAAAAGATAGGTATTAACACCCAAAAAAATACAAAAAGTTTGTAGGGGATGGTGTTAATATATGAGAACTTACAGTATATAGTAATGTTTTCAATTTCTTCATAGATTTAATGATAATAAATAAGTAAGCTAAATATATTTCTTACTTTCCACTCTGCTTTATGAGGTTAAAATCTTAGATTAATATTTTAATTATGTAAAAAAATGAATTAAATTAATTTATAATATGAATAGATAAAATAAACTACTAGGTAAGTTAAATATTTCCATCTGCAAAAAAAGTAATAAAATTCTATTTTATAATATTTTTAATATTACACTAATATTATCACATAATAAATCTATGATTAATCTGCAATTAAATATTCTAAAAATTTTATCAAGCTAGCATTGCTAATTCGTCATCGATATCATCTCTCTTCTATTCTTATTATTAATGTTATTATTGTTATTGTTACTGCTATTATTATTAAGGCTTATATTGCTATTATTATTATTATTATTAAGTATTGTTTGAAAGTTAAGGTTTTTAAGTATTTAATTCATGGTTATGGAGTTAATCTTAAAAGATTTCAGCTTCAATCTAATTGACTTGTCTTGCGATTTCATCATTATCAGAACCAACATATTAGTTATAGAGTTCATCAAATTTGGCATTGTTCATTTCCAACTCTTAAAGATTACCCATAGCATCTTATATACCATCTATATCAATAGCCTTATTGATATCCTACATCAATTTATTTGCAGCTTGAAGAGTATTAGAAACTGCTAATTAATCATACTTTTCTTAAATTTGTCTAATTGTTTTAGTAATAATCATATCCTAATTAAGAATACTATCTAACTACTTTTCATAAAGTTGCTTAGTTTGAAGAGCAAATTTAGCTCTAGTCTTGTTATTGTTTTTCATAAATTCTTTTGCTTTCTCTTAAGCATCATTAGCATTTTTTTCCATTTATTGAACACGTCTATTAAGCTAATCTTATACTTTCTTTAAATCGAGGGTTATTTTATCCTATTCAGACATTTATTATACATTTGCAGTCTTTATCTACTTGTTTGAAATGGTTTATAAATTTTTTTGCTAATTCTATTATTGCTATTATTAATGAGTCAATCTAGGAGACTCTGCCTTTCCTAAGCACATTCCCATTTATTATAAGATATATCTAAATTCCTTTTTATTAAAAAATTTCAATCAATTATTAATAGTTTTGTGAGCAGAAAATTTTTATAAATAAATAAAAAGATTAACAATCCCTTTATCACCAGTATCTATTTCTTATATTTTCATTCTATCTCAGAATTTTTAATATCCTGATAATGAATCTTAAATGATATGAACATTGAGTCAATTAGTAGATGAGCTTAATAAGATTCATCAAAAAGCAAAAAATTAAATTTTGATATTAATTAGCTCATTATTAGTAACCACCTGATAAGTGAAGATATTAGTTTAAAATATTCCTGACAAAATCTAATTTACCCTAATATTTATTTTGAATTTGACTCTCATCAACTAAAATAATGAATTTTGCTATTTCAACTTTTTGATCAATTAATTTCTTTTATTCTTAAAACAAATTTTAAATATTTATTCTAATAATTTCTTCTCATAATTAAGAGAAAGTACTCCTGAGAATATTTTAATAACAAACTATTATTTTCTTTAAAAACAACAGAATCACAACTAAGGAAGGACACAAACCAATTCCCTTAGAATATTTGTATTAATGTTTTATAGGACAAATTTCTAAACAAAGTAATTTATAACTAAAAATATAATAAATAAATAGTTGATCTCAACAATATATTAAAACTATTCGTTGATTGATTAATTATTCTTTTAGAGTTCTCTTTAAACATTTTCAAATATCTATTATACTTTTAAATGTTTTTTATACATCTATAAGCAGGCTTGATAACTTTTCTTATAACAACATTAACTCTTCACTTGTCTAAAGCAAGTCATTTAAATCTTTCTCTTTTGCTAATTATTTTTAAAAATTTAATATGAATTTTGTTGTAAAATTGATTAAATATTTTCTATAAAAGATACATTAAATTAAAATTTTACATTCTATATCTTATTAATTGCTAGAGTTAAGTTATGTTTAATCGGGAGGTTCTGGAGCAGAAGGAGGCTCTTTTGATTTATAAGTGTCTAAGGTTGAGGAATTCTAGTGAAATAACAATGTAGATAGAGCTGGTAAATATTCTTCTTTAGACTTATATCTAGTTAGAATTTCCTCTTATTTTTCATTTGAATTGTTAGCAGATAATTATCTTGATTATTTATCTTCTACAACTTTAATTTCCTATAATATTTGCTCATAATCTTTATGTTTTTCTATCTTTTAAAATTATATTTAGTCCTATTAAGGTATTTTTTCACTGTTTGAAATACCCTACTCATAATTTTTTATTTAAATTATTTAGCTTCTCTACGTTTATTGTACACTATTTGGTATCTAATACTCTTAAGATAAGGATGGATATTAATTTTAAGGATTGCTTTTTTTCAAAATGTTTATTTTTTCTTCTTTAGCTTCTTCTCTTTATTCAAAATATTCTTAATGTTTTTAAGCATTCGTATTTAATTAGTTGTGTTAAGAGTAAGGTGTTCTCATATTTCTCACATTTTCTAAATGTTCTTCATACCTTTACTTTAAATTTTCTTACGAGGATAAATCAGGCTATGCTTGAAGACTTAGATTAACATTTTATTGCATTTAATTAAAAGGATAGTATTAATTCTAATTAGAAATATTTTACTATTCTTATTAAGAATAAAATCTTTAAAGGGTATTTCCAGTGTTTAATTATGATTATATTTCTTAATTATATGAAATAAATTAGTTTTACATGTGATTGCCATGTTAGTTTAATGATTAGTATTATTAATATTAAAGTTTTTGTAGTTGTTATTGTTGTTGTAATTACTATTAGTATTATTGTTGTTGTTGTTGTTAATAAAGTTATAACTATTGTTATTAATAGAATTATGAATTACTGTCTTAAAATTAGTTAAAAATATTGTTATTATTATCTTGTTGTTATTGTTATAATTAGTATTAATTTATTTATTAATCTTGCTCCTGTTTTTAATATTATCTAGCTTATGAGCGTGTGTTATGAACCCTAGGTTCTATTTCTGTTTTCAAATTAATATAAAATGAACCATCTTAACTAGAGTTAGAAACAATTGAAGGATTTTATATTATTTAAGATTAAATAGAGCAGTCTGGATCTCTTAATTAGTTATAGTATTCTATCAGAGTTTAGCTTAATTATCCTTAAGAGCTTTAAGTAGAAATTTTAGACTCTTGCAGTTTTTTACAAGAATTTTTATATTTTGAATTTTTAACTTCAGACATTTTTTAATAAGGCTTCATGTATTATGGTGAGAACATTACTTCTTTAATTGCATTGATCAAATTAACATCTAGAAAATAGAATTCTACATGAATATGCTTTCCTTACAGATAGATTTTATATTCTGATTTGTTTGTTGATAGCTTATTATGTATGTACTGATCCACTGTTGTCCTTTCTTATTAATCACAAGGAATCAAAAAGTAAACGATCGGGGTAAATATTATTTTCTTTTAGTAATGACTAAATAGATAATTTTTATATTCATCAATTCTTTAATTAGTTTTTCCAATCTATTAATTATAAAATTAAAAAAATGATGTAATTTAAAATATTTTTAATCGATTTATCCTCTCTTCCTAAAAAATTCAAAAGGAAACCAATTTTTTAATCGACTACTACTTATAGAGTTATTAGAATATAGCTTGAGTAAAGTAATTATTTCAATATTGATTAAACTTTCTATATCTAAATATTATTTAATTTTACTTAATTTTGAGATTAAATTTCTCTTTAGTAGAATTATGATAATACAAATGTAAGCAATTACCTTTATAACAACCCTAGATTTGAATAAAAGTGAAGTTTCCATGATATATAGAAACTAATAGTTTTCTTTGCACTGTTCATTTGAGGTAGAATAGTAAGGGTGGCTAATAAAATCTTTAAACATTTGTTTGCATTGCCCATTAGGTTTATAGCTATTAACTTCTGAAATCTGCTGAAAATTATTAAGATGAATGTATCTTAAACTTGCATCTATTATAATTCTTTCTAATTGGTTTTTGCAGAGTTCGTACATCTTCCTCTTTTATGGTTCCTTTCTTGGATTTAATTCCTCTTATTCAAGGATAGAAAATATTTCTTCTCCATCTAAATATTTTATCCCTTTTAATTAGATTTCCTAAGCATTAGATATATCAGAGCATTCTAAGAATTAACACTAAGTCTTTATACAATCCACTTGAAAAATAAATCCTTAATTAGGATAATCTTTGAAGTGAAGAGTATATCTAGCAACAATTTTACCCTACTTCAGTTAAGTTGAAGAGATTTTCACTTATACATCATCATTATTTATTATAATATTATCATTTTCTGTTTCCATAATTTCAGCAAAGATACTTCTTGTATCTTAATGATTTTATGAAATCATTTTATTAGAAATCATAATCAAATGGTAAAGGATATATGAATACCTTATTACCTTCAGGCTACTACTTGTGATTTATCTAGTTTTTTTTACTTATTAAAAGCTTTTACAAAATTGAATTTCTTTAATTTTATTATTAAGATATTTTCTGTCTAAATAATCTGCTATTAAATAAACTGGCTTTATATCATAGCTAAAAAAAGAATTTTATTAGAAACTAATTTGAGATAAACGAGCAAAAATTAATTTTATATAATCTTATAGAATTACTATAAGAACTAGTTAATTTTAAATATAATAGAATCATCACATTCAAATATTATTCCCTTTATTATTTTTAAATAAAGACGAATATAATCTTATAATAATAAATTGATTAATACTGAAACAAAAATAAATTAAATTCTGTTTAATTATTATACTTAGTTTATAATAATCTATGTTAAATATTCATTAAGGATAAAGGTTTGTTAAGGTAATTAAATTAATTGATAATTTCATCCATGATGACAAGGTATTTCATAAAGAAATATTAAATAAATAAGTTTACATATAATTTCATTCTTTTTATAATTTAAATTGTTTTATATACAAAAAATTTCTAATGAGAGTATTAAAAAGATTGATTTTATTTCCTATTAACACTTGCTTAATTTGTATTATTTCTTTCAAGATTATGGCACTTTTTCAGTAGCAATATATTCAGCTACCATTTTAAATCCATTTTTGAATTCTTAGCTAATCTTATAGTAACCTCCAACTATATCATTTTAATTAAGATTTTCTAATGCTAGAACAATAAATATGCAATGTTTTGGAAGTAAACTTTGCATAATGTCTTCTAAATAGTCGTCAGGGCTTTCTTTAATTTACTATCTATCTGGGACTTCTAAACACCCAAGCAAGTTACATTCAAAGATATAAGGTTTATTAAGGTAATCAGCTTATAAATTTGGTTAATTCCTTATACAAATCTATATTTAATTTTTAGTAAAAACATTTTAATTTAATAATATACTTCTTTCTTTTAATCTAAAATTGAATTATTTAACAGAATATTTATCCTTTATTTAAAATATTATTAAAAGGGAATAAATAAATATTTTAAATTTTATGATTAATTCTTAATAATTAAAATTAAGTAATCTAACCATCTTTAATATAAATTCTATCTTTTAAGTATAATTTATTATTTCATATCATATAAAGGTAATTAATATTTAAAGGAAATTTACCTTTACTACTTTTTTTAAATTTACATTTATTGGTGTTTCTAAAAAGTAGATATATAACTTTTAAGGTTATTATTCAGCTGTTTATTCTCTTATTTATATTTGCAAATTATTTATGTATTCAGTCATTTCATTCTTTAAATTTTAATCAGATTAATATTCATATTTAGGATCAGGAAGCTTTTTTAATAATTTCAGTAGCAAAACATGATTTCTTATATTTAGTTTGACATATTTCAAAAAGGAAAGGATAAACT
The DNA here is from genome assembly GCA_000260095.1 of Tetrahymena borealis. NCBI lineage: Eukaryota > Ciliophora > Oligohymenophorea > Hymenostomatida > Tetrahymenidae > Tetrahymena > Tetrahymena borealis. The sequence goes on from JH651226.1 coordinate 1,773,658, forward strand.
AAGTTTTTTCATCCCTTTTTTGTGCATTTGTATGATTAATTAGTTCTTCAAGTGGAACTTTTCCATTAGCATCTAATTCTTTCTTCAATATGACATAGATTCTCTTATCATTTTAATTTTCTAAATTTTTAAAGGTTATTGTAGGATAAATGCAGCAATTCACTTCAATAAAGTCAACTATATCTTAATGCTTAACTTCGTAGGTGATAATAACATCTACATAATTAGTTTTCTTAGTCCTTTTTATATTCTTAATATAGCAATCAAACTTTCCGACTACTTCCTCCATCTTCAATTTATTGCCAAATGTATATTTATGAGTCTGTATATAAACACTAAAGATTTATGATGAATTTGATTAGTTATTAACTTTTATTATTGTAAATAAGATACTATGAAATCAATTATATATTTTGAGAACTTATAATTTATAAATAGACAGAAAGTCTTTATTCAGTAATCTAAATTAATTACTTTATGCATCACAAAATTATTTTATTTTTTTTATATCCATGTTAATTACTTAACTTCTTTTGCCAAAGCTTATACATTTCTAGACACTGAGATTATAATTAAAAATATTTGTTTTAATTAAATGATGAATCTGTAAAAAACAATTAAATTTTAATCATGTTGCTTATTTCCTTCTATGCTCATATTCAAAAATAAAGTGAAAGTATTTAAGTTTACAAATATGAATGTGATGCTTATATTATTTTAGAAAATAAAGATGATGATACAATTTTTCCAAAAAACTATTAATTTGATTAGATATTCTATAAAATAAGCTGATCGAATATAATTTTATGAATTGATATTATAATAATTTTAATTTTAATTTTTATATAATTATTTATTCTTAATTTTTCAGTAAGATTCAGTAATGATGAGAGTGATTAAACTTGTCCAACCATTAAAGGGATGTTGGCCAGCACCTTGCCCATCGAGGTTTTGATTAAAATGCTCGAAAAAGTATCCTCTTTACTCAAATTAACCACAGACAGTGTTAATGACATTAGATCTTAGTTTGCTATAGAATATTTATACTAATTGAGAACGCTCCCAATAGAACACCTTCATACTTCTCAACAATAAATATTAAATGTTAATCCAGATAGGTCCTCTCCAATAATTATCATTCTTACCAAAATATTAATCCTTTTCACTCAAACTTCTTATACCATAATTAGTCCAAAGAGTATCTTCATTCATCAAAGCATTGATTTACTTCTCAAGGACATCATTATCATCAACAATTCCTACAATTAAAGGTAAGAAGTTAGGATAACCAAGATGAGTGGATAGTTCATATAAACTTGATTAGAAAAATCTCTTGTGTTCTAAGTAATCATAGTAAATAGAATCTTTGGGGTTAAACAATACTTCATTAATTGATTTTTTTATTTTTTAAGCAGTTTGTTCATAAGTTGAGTTATTTGTCAATTTGTAAAGAGTTTCACTGAAAAGATAAGCCCATGAACTAGCATCAACATTATACTTAGATTTATACTCTAAACCATCTATATGATCGATTCTCGGCCAATCATCCATACCTGAACCTAATTTTTTTTAGGTGTATCCCCACCATTCAAATAGGAGAGTATTTGAGCCTTCAGGTTCTTTAACACGTTACATATTCATCCACCAATCAAACCATAATTCAATTTTTGGCAAAAGACTATCAATAAATTCTTTATTTTCACCCCCAAGGCTTTAGATATGAAGTAGATTGTATAAGAAAGATGGAGGGTTAGCATCTTAATTATTTTCTAATAAAAATTTGTAGTAATTTCTGAGCTCGTCACCTCTAGGTTACTCACGAGGAATCCATCCATCTTTAGATGATTAAGTATTGAACCACTTACTAATGGATTATTTGCAAAATTCAATATCCCATTTGCAAGAAAGCATCTAATGGAAGCCATCATCCCAAAGGAAAGGACGTGGGAAACCAAAACGAGAGGGGATAGTTGTAAAATGAGGTAAATATTCCTTACAAATAGGCTCATTTTATAAACAATGGAGATTACCGTAGGAATATTGAATATGACCCATTAAGTTGCTGAAGCTTTGAACAGCACAAGACATTTCTCTATCACTGATTAAAGAAAGTATCATAAGGAGTTTTCTTCAATTCTGAAATTTAATTTTTTTCTTTTTTCAACAACTCTCTAATAATTTGAAATTTGTTACCAGATTAGAATTATTTTTACTAAGAGGTTACATTGAATGCTTGTTCAAATAATAATTAGAAATATTGATCTAAAGAAGGAGTTAGTTAAGAGTCATCAAAATATTCAATTTCTTTATCAGCAATAGGAGTATAATGAACTTGAATTTCTGCTTCTACTCCCATTTTCACTGCTGTTTTGACAAATATGATCGTGGAATTCTCTTCAACTTTATTATTAAAGTTATAACCTATCCAGAAAAGATGATCCTCTACTTCCCAGTTAGAAGATTGATCCTTAGCAAGACCTCTAAAGGAAATTTTCTCAGCAATATTCTTACCAATAATAGTAATCTTGTGTTTGCTATCATTTGATTTAATAGTGATTCTATTTTTATCAACTTATTCTACTTAGAGAGATCTTCCTTTGGTGTATGTATTATCCTTGTCAAATTATTAAAATGCTATTGAATAGATAAAACCAATTTCTAATTCATTATCTTCCAGAGAATTACTCTTAATATTTCTTGTTGTATCTACCCAGTCTGTAGAGTCAAGACGAATGAAATCTTAAGTCATTTATAAATTGCCCAAAAGTGGATCAAAAATATCTTAAACGGCATAGTTACCAACTCCTGTATTAATTCTATAGTTATATATTATAGAATCATTCTATCTCTTAGGAAATTTATGCCTTAAGGTTTTGTGAGCTTATTTATTTTCGAAGTACATTTACTCAATAGTAAGGGGATTATTATTGCTTTAACTAATGGCATGGATTAGTTAAGGCTTATAAAGACCCCAGTTAAATAGGTCGCTAGCATTATATTTGTTATATTAATAGCATAAACAGCATGCTAATAACGTGAGAACAATAAATGTCTTTTTCATTTTTTAAATTCTTAAATTGAATCTTTTTCAATTTTTTATCTTTATTATCCTTACAAATATCATTATTGAATTTTAATTAAAACTATATTTAAATATAAGAAAATGAAAAGAAAATAAAGAATAAAGCTGTAACTATATTAAATTACTCTCTTTTTCTTCTCTATTATTACAATTACCATAAAATTTAAGGACTTATAGTAAATCTTTGGAAAAATGGTTGTAACTAATTATTTTTAATTAATTCAGCTTACTAATTTAAGAGATTTTGTATGGCTGATAAATTAATAATGAATCAGAAATAGACTTAGTAATAAAATTGTAGATCATTCATTTATCATTCTCATTCTTTTACTTCAAATTATTTATTTTTGAGTAACATTGGATGCAAAGTAATTTTTAATACAACTTTAACTGGAAAATTCATATTTTTAGCAATATTTTTACATGATAAATTTAAAACTCCATTGTAATAAATCAAGATATTTTAAGAATCCATTAATTCAATGTTATTAGGAACATATATAGATAGAATCATAACTAACTTTTATATTATGAGGCTTACACTTTTTTGACTTTAATTAGAGAAGTAAATGACTTAATATTAAGCCTACTATTAGTAAAAAATTGATAAATGATCAAATCTTATTCCTAAATGATATAATATAGCTTAAATAATAATAAATCAAATTAATTGAAATTAAATGAAAGCCATATCTTTAGTTAATATAAAGTAACATTAACTCATCGAAAATATGAATTCCATTAATATAAAATAATTATATGAAACTCTTAAAAAAAAAGAAATTAGTTTAAAAAGTATACATTAGGATCACTTAATAAATAAAGACACAAAATCTTTAAGTCACAATTAAAAAATAAATAGATTTTTGCTTTAATATTATTTAAAATAAGTTCTATATTTAATCAATATTTTAGTTCAAATATAGTATTTTAATGTATCAATATTACTTTAAGTTCTCTATATTTCGGGGTGATTACCACTATGAGCACGCTTATTAATCGACTATGCTATGTGATAACAAGTTAATGCTTTATCAAATTATTTTAAATCTCCATAAGATGTACCAACGTTGTTGAAAGACTTTCCAAGAGAAGGGTGATTTCTATCTGGGTAGAGTTTTAGTCTTATTTCTAAAGCCTTCTGATTATATAATAGTGCTTTTTATAATTCATTGATGGCAGAATAGCCATTTCCTATGTTGTCTAAAGATCTAGCTACATTTGGATGCATTCCATCAGGATAAATAGTTTATCTTATTTAAGATGCCTTAAGATAATATTCTAAAGATTTTTCATAATCATAGAGGTCAGAATAAACAATTCCAATACCATCATAGCAAGTAGCTAGATCTTAATTGTTTGTTTAATATACAAATTCTAATATTTCTAGGGCTTAAAGAAAATATTTAAGACATAGTTCATACTAACCATCTCCATAATAACTGGATCCAACTCTTCTTAAAGATTAAGCCATTAATGGATGGTAATAGGATAACATAGATTTTCTAATTTCTAGGGCTTGATTTGTTTTTACTAATGAATCTTAATTTTCATTTAATTTAAAATATTAGAAACCCATATCTCCTAAATTCTCAGCAAAGTCAGGGTGCGATTATCCATAAAGATTTTCTAAAATTTGATTAGATTGCTCTAAGAATTAAAGGGATTATCTATATTTGCCAATATCATAATAGCTTATCCCTATCAATGAAAGTTAATGAGATATCTCTAATTTATTTTTAATACTAAAATTTTGTAATATTTAGAGCTATTATTCATTATTCTTCAATGCTTCATAATATTCATTGTTATTAGTTTATATCTTTGAATATTCTTAAAAAAATGCTACTTTCTCAAGATTTGGATTTGAAGAGAATTTGTCTATTATAGATATAGCTTCCTTGATTCCTGTAGAATCTTTATTAAGTTAATCAGTTTGAGATAATTAAAGCTATAGATAAGCATAACGAATGTCTTTTTCTAAGTTCTCTTTTTCATATTACATTAAAATATCTTATACTCTAAGAGTTTCATTACCTGTTTATAGACAATAATCAAAGTAATAAATTAGTTTCTCTCTTAATTTGACAGTAGAATATCTCTTGTAATCAATTGTTTGAAGCATAAAATAGTATAAAAATGTAAAAATGCTCAAGTAATCTTTTTAAACAAGTTCATTACTATTTACAAAGTTTCTAGATAAAAAAATTTCTTCTTTTTTCTGTCTTGACTCAAATTCTATCAAAACAAATAAACTTAAACCCATACTATAAATGTCAGATGCACAAGATATTTAATGCTATATTCCTTTGTTGTCTTATATTAATTAGATTTATTCAGGTGAAAAAAATAACTATGCTTCCTTATGATTTATAATTATGCTTTAAAGATTTTAGTTTTTTTTGTAATTTTACAAATTAAAATCTATAAGCTTATAATTCCCTTCAAATGTGATCATTATGTTAGAAGGTTTAATGTTCAGATGTCTAATATTACAAGTATGTATTTCATAGAGAGAGTTAATTGCAGAAAGCATAATATTGATTATATCTTTATAAGAAAATGATTGATTTCTATTACTTCTATCTTTCAATTCTTATTATAAACTAGATTTGCATAGATCAGAAATTTGAATGCAAATATTTAGATCTTCTAAGAAATACAAACCTTAAATATTTACTACGAATTAACTTTTTTTTATTTTATTAAAGGAATTTTATAAATCTTTGATCTAATTAAAAGAAATTTGATCTGTATAAAAGACTTTTATTGCAACTTTTTCTCCAGTATTATTATTAATTCCATTCAAAACAAAAGATGAATCTCCTAGTCCTAGAATATAGAGATTTTGTATGTCATCATTTAAATGTAAGTTTAATTTTTGCAACTAAAAACCATGTTTTTACAAAGTATTGATGACTTGTTCTAGATTTTCTTTTTTAATATTAACTTACTAGCTAAGTTAATTGATTTCATTTTCATTAACCATTTTATTTGAATTTTATTTTATCAAAATTTGATTTTTCTGAAAAAAGTACTTAATTAATTAATAAATGCTAATTCTAAAAATGTATAAATATTTAGTTTATAATTTAAATACCTTCAATTAAATAGATAATTTTATTTTTTTAAACGTTTTTTTAAGAAAAATAATTAAAAATTAGTTCTTTAGAAATGTATATTAATAATACATTAAATTTTAAACAAAAATTAAATAAAATTGAATGATAAAATTATTTATTAGGAATTTTTTTAAATTTTGAAATAAATAGGAGAATTTAGGATATTCAAAAACATATTTTATCTCCTTAAAGGGAAAATTATTATTTTAAAAAGAAAATTAATCATTTTTTAACTATAATTTACATCAATATAAATAGAAAATGCTTAATTTATAAATTTCGATGATCTATTTACTCCAAAATTCCATTAAACCATAATTAAAATTCAGGCCATGACAAATAAATTCAATTATCTATTGTGTTATTTAATGTTTCGATAAAGATCACTATACTATTCAAGTTTTATACATAGATAGTTTCAATTATCACTATCTACTTTTAATTTTCGATATTTATTTTAGTTTTAAAAATCCATATTAGATAATTTTATCTTACAGTTTATTTATTAACACCAACATTTTGAAGGATACATAACCCCAAAAAAACATGGAAGATTAGTAGAGGGAGGGAGTAATATATGAAAAATTACAGAATATAATAATAAAAAAAGATAAAATTATTTTCTTGGGAATTACAATTTCAATTAAAATTTATTAGTATTGTAAAAATTTTAAATTTTATTTGCAGATATGTGTTACCTAAAATAATAATAATTCTAACTAACTAAGTAGAGTAACAAGAATTTTGATAATATAAATTTACAAAAGAAACAATTATTTTTAATATAGTTAATATAATAGAGTGCTTATAATTTAGAAAAAAAATCAAATAGTTTTATAAATTGCTTTTAAATTATTATTGGTCCTCTAAATTTCTTCAGCGTTCCTGCTATAAGCATGATCATAAACATAAAGGGCTTTTTTAAAGTACTTAAGTGCTTTCTCTTTTTACTTAGTAGCCATATAAGAATTTCCAAGGTTATTGTAGGAGAATCCTAATTGATTATGTGAGTAGTCTTTATATAGCTTTTATCTTATCTTTAGTGCTTTTTTGTTTGCTAAAATAGCTTCTTAAGTTTGATCAAGCATTTAGTAGACATTCCCAATATTTCCATATGAAATAGCTAAATGAGGGTGTTGATCATCTTAAAATACGACTCTTCTGATTTCAAGAGCTCTTTTCTTGCAACTTAGTGATTCTTAATATTACGATAAATTTTAATAAGCACTACCTAAATTATCTAAAGTAGCAGCTATATCCTAATGATACTTAGAAAAAAGAGATTCTCTCATCTGTAAGGCCTATTTCCAATACTTTATTGATTCATTATTTAGCCTAAGTCCAAAATAGCTAATCCCTACCCTATTTAATGATCTTGCAGTCTCAGGGTGGGTACAGTTAAATAAAAATGATCTCATTTCAAAGGATTTAGTACTAAATGTTAATGAAAGTTAATTTTCTTTAAGGTTGTAATATTGATAACTTATTTCGTCAAGTATAAGAGCTATATCTGGGTGTTTTGTAAAAAGCTTTTATAATATAATCAATGCTTTTTAATAATGCAATAAAGATTCTTGGTATTTTCCAATCTAATTGTAATCATCAGCTATTAACTTAAGCTGATAAGCAATTTCTTTTTAATCTATAGTATTTATTTTTGATATTATTTCATAAGATAACTAATTACTTTCTAAAGATTTCGAGAATTAATTTTTATTATTTAAAATTTTTGAAAACTCTTGTAGAACAATTACTTTGTCAAATGTTTGGTCTAATGAAATTTCATCTATCAAGCTATTTGCCTTTTCTATTCCAGATAACTCTTGATTCATTTTGTTTGTTTAGGATAAACATAATTACAAATAGGCATAATTTCTATCTATTGGTAATTTAGATTCTTTATATTTTGACAACAATCTTTAAATTCTTATAATTTCTTCTTCAGGCGAAATTAAATAATCATAATACTCTAAAAATCTCTACCTTAATCTAATAGCTGAATATCTTTCTTCGTCAACATTTTGTAGCATAAAATGCTAGATAAATGAATAAAAAGTAATATATTCAGGTAATATTAATTCTTCTAATGCTCTCAAATTACTCTTCTTAATTAAATTTATAGTTTTTTCATTTAACTTAAGTCCGATAGCACTTAGTAAACATAACCCCATACTATATATATCAGAAGCAGAAGGTAGTTTTATGTTTATATTTTCAAAGCATGTTTAATTTTTTGATTCTTAAATTTATTCTGGAGAATTGTATATATTTTAATCATAGAAACATCTTTTATTTAGTTATTATTACAAATCAGACAGTTTATATTAACCATCATTTGTAATCAGTACGTTTGACGGTTTGATATTTAGATGAGCAATACCGTTTGTATGAATTTCAAATAATGAATTAATTGCATTTGAGATCAAAGTGGCAATTTCCTTTGAAGTATAAGGTTGGTTTTTATTATCTCTATCTCGAATTTATTATTCTAATGTAGATGGAAATAATTCCATAATTTAAATACAAATAGATTTGTCTTCTAAATAGATTAAATCTGAAAGAACAAGTGCGTACTAAAGGAATTTAATAGAATAAAGTCTCTCATATTCTTATTTCATATAAGTAAACTCATTTTTATCTAATGAAAATATTTTTAGGGCTAATCTATCTCCAGTAATTGTATTAATTCCACTATAAACATTAGATTATCCATACTCCCCAATCAAATATTAGCTTTAAACGCTTTGCTCAATAATGGAATTATTTATTTTTTACAGCTAAATATTCTTTGATTATTATAAATAATTAATTAACTCTAAAAATAATTCATTTTTAATTTAGCTAATTTTGAATTTACTAGTTTAAATATTATTATTACTCTTCATTTTCTTTTAAGTATCAAATAGTTTGTTTATTGATCTTTTGTTTATTAAATAAATTTTTAATTAAGAATAAAACTCTTAATTTTTGATATCTATACTTGATCAGATAAAAATAAGATATATCTTCATATATTCATAATTTGATTGGAAGAATTATTAATTGTGTAAAATAACCTAATTAATTAAAACCATAATTTAAAATATCTAGAAAAATAGAAACTTCCTTAATAAGTTAGAAATAAAGAGTGCCATTAATTAGTAAAGAAATATTAAAAATTACTTTATTTCCTTCTATGATATCTAATCTATGTGTATTTTTTAACTTAAAAATATTAATTTATTAATGAGTTTTTTATTCAAAATTTAGAAAAATACCTAAGAATTTTGAGAAATTTACTATTTATTACTATTAAATTGAAGATAGAAAAGGATAAATTTAATTGATTAATTGATTGAGTTTTAGAATAGGAAATTAATTAATTAATTGTATCGTTAAAATACATATTTATAAATGTTATATATACAGAATTATTTTTCATTTTATAGTTTTTTTAGGTGAAATAGGAAAATTCGTTTAATTGTTTTAATTCATTTTCATTTTGATTGTGTCAATATAACTGGTTTTAATTATTAATTTTGCATTTTATGTTTAAAATATTATTGTTCTTTTGTTAATTATATTATCTCAAAATGGTTTTTATTATTACTAAATTAGATTTTATTTTAATAGAAGTCTAAGATTAAACACATCAATCAACTGCTTCTTAAATAATATTGTTTTCTATATATTCAATTTATATCAATCAAGCAGAGCAACGGTCTAACCCAGCAATTTAAATATCATCTAATTAACTTGTCATAGCAGCTATAAACATGGCAAGATTTATTACTCCAATTGCTACAAAAGAAGCTTTTTAAGCTAAGAGGAATCTATTTTTATGAATAAACTATTAATATTTATCTTATTAAATGAATTGAACAGTACTTTTTAGAAGGATTTTAAGCTTTGTAGAAACCAAATGATAAGAAAATTCCTGCTATAATACCACCTATTTTTAAAGAAAAAATTAACAATTTTAAACCATTTTAATGAAGATTTAATTATAAAGATATCCTTAAATATTTATTTTGGAATTTAGCCTGAATTTTTTACTTTAAATATTATTGTAATAAATAATTTAAATTTCAAAATGTAGGGATTAATCAGGCGTGCTAATATTATAACTCTAAAATTTTTAATATGCTGGAATCATTTTATCTAAAAGGATATTTTGCTTGTGATTAATAGAAGTTAGAATTTAAAATGATTTCTACTCTTATTAGGTTCATTTAAAATAAGTTATATTTTATGTTATTTTCTGATTAAGTAAATTAAAAGAAGCTATATAGTAATTAAAATACCTAAGTAACTATGAGCTTTAACTGTAAGACTTTCAATAATGCATAGAAAATTAGTAACTACTAAAAGGATATACATACCCAAGATAGGTTTTATTTTAGATTTAGGGATTCTTTTACGAATGGTGAAGAGGAATACGCCTTATAATATGAACATACCCATAAGTATAGAATTAGGACCAATCTGTAATTCATAAGGTTCTATCACACCAACAAATATATTTCCAGAAAAGGCACAGACAATATAGAGCCATATCATCTTAGCTACTCCAAAATGAGATTCCAAAACAAATCCATAAAAGAGGAAGGTGAATACGGAAGAGATAATATGAAACCAAGAAGCATGAAGGAGAGAAGATAATAATAAACGATATACTTCTCCTCCATTAGTGATACTAGGTTGAAATTGACAGCCTATTTTATAGGCAGTACAAGCTCTTTTTTATTTCGTAACAGATTCGAGTAATAACTAAATTACAAAAAATATCACATATAATGCACACATTGCAGTTACTGTTGAACGAAGTTAGCATTTTGGAAATAGAATTTATATACAACGGTGATGTCTTTTCTTTTTTATAATTTCGCCTTTAATGCCCTATTTAGACTTGTTTGAGACTTAAGAATTAGAGAGAGACTGCTAATCTTTAGATATAATATTTAACTCAATTAGTTATTGGTCTACTTATTGATCCTGGATAATGGTTTATTTTTCAATTTATTTTCCTTTTAAGATAACACTATTTTGGTTACTGTTGTTGTGAGACATATTATTCTAAATGTCTTAATATTATACTGAATTTCTCTAACTATTTCCTTAGATTTTGGCTGGCCTTTAGATAGGTGGTAAGTTTGTTGGCTTCTTAAGAGCTGGTTTAAGCTGATTTTAATTATATTGAAGTTAGTTATGATTCTTGGGATTGATGGAGACTTCACCTTCATTAAGTTGATTTCCAATATTGATTTCATATGATTTATCGTTGACATCTTGGAACTCCTTATCTATGTTGATATTCTTTTTAAGTGAAGGAGATTTAAAATTATTGTCATCGATTATACTTCCATTCAAAATAAGAGAAGTATTATTAGAGTATACGTTGGTTTTTGCACTGTATTGGTTCTTGAATTTTCCACTATTTAAACTTCCTCTCTCCTCGCTGCAATCGGGGTTATTGAGTTATAACACGCTATTATTCATGATGAAACTTTAGTTTTACTAACTCTTGCTAGACATTGGATAATTATTCTGGCTTTAATGGTTATTTATAACCTAATGCATTTAGCTGTTATTTAAGTCTATTTCTTAATAGCTCCCTAATTCTAGTCCTTTTATCACCTATGCTATGCTATTATCTATATCCATCTCAGATTCATCACCTTTATTTCTTTGATTGTCAAATTCTTGATTGGTTGGCTCATCATCTTCTCCATATAATCTTTATTGGTTGGAATTTTTGTTCATTTAACTCATTTCTTTTCTTTGATTGAATATTATTTGTTATTTTGAAAGTACAAAAAATATTATTTTCCTTTTTTATAACAAAAATTAGAAATTAGTTAATTGAATGACTTTTAAGGGGCTGATAACAATCCTGTGATAATAAATCATTCAATTGATTGAAATTTGAGTTTAACAAATTGATTTTTGTTAGTATTGGATAGGTCATTAGATACATAGATTTCCATTCTAAAACAAAATTATTAGTCATCATTATTTTTTTCTTAAGAATTAAGTTTGATTTATTTTTTCAATTATAATATCTTCTCCTACCATTCAAACGATCAATTATTTTCAATTCATTAAGTAAGTATCATCTCTTTTTATTGAAGTGCTATTACCTTTTGTTCTATAACCAACGATTATTTATTATTAATAGTTTAAACTTGATTCAGTTTCATACAATTTATTTTCCTATTTAAAATTAAAATTATCCAAATATTCCTTTTCATCAATGGTTAAATAGAAAATATTTTTGATTTTAAAAACTAACATACATTATGTTAACCATTATTTCTTAGTTATCTTTCATATTCTCACGACCTATAAATTAGATTTAATTAAGGTAAAAATTATGTTATCATGGTTTAATATAATATTAATAAGTAATCAAATCTTAATTATCACTTTTATCGTTTGATCAATTTATTATTTTTCTAATCTTTCTTTAATGTTTGAATTATTTTTATTAGTGCTTAAATTATTGTATTTCTAAAATTTAAAAATTATGATAATTGATAAAAATAGATTATTTTTTTTAATAAGTTAATTTGAGGATTTTTTTAAATGGTAACACTTATATTTAATTTTCTTTCAAAAATTATTTGATAATTAATGTAAGATGATATTAAAGTCATAAGATTGCTAGAAATATAAATTTATTCATTAAATATTTATTTAAAATAATTGAAAATAAGTTTTTAACTTTATTTCTTAGATTTTAAAATATTGTTACCCTTTCTTATAAAATTTAAATACATAAAAATTAAAAGAAAGAAATCTAAGAAATTTATAATTAAAAGAATCATAATGTATTTTTAAAAAATAAAATGAATTACTTTTATGTTAAAAGTGTCTTGAATAAAAATTAAATGATAATACTTCAAAGTAAGCAGTATCATTCATTAAATTAATCATTAATAAATAAAGATAAGATATTACCATTTATAAATCTTTTAATTAATACAAACAAACAAGTAAATAGAAAATTAAAATAAATTATTTTGATTCTTAATAAATGTAACTTAGAATAACAAAATATATAATATACATCTAATTATTTTGAATATAAAATCATACATATTTATAAAGATTACTATAAAAACAAGTTGTGCAGGATTAGACATTTTCATAAAAAATATTCACAGGTTTAATCCTACATACGGGACATGTATTGGAAGGCAATGAATTTTATAGCCTTTGAGATTATTGTTATTTAAGGAACTCAATAACTTCTATCTATAAATTACCATTCAGTTATTGAATATCTTAAATCTATTTTTATTATTCCTCATTTTATTATCTTAAACTAATTTATAAATAATTAAATTTAAATTTTAATAAGAAAAATAATATTTACTTTTTTATATTTTCGTCTTATTCTAAGCCTCTTTGATATAAACCTTCAATCGTAGATTCTTTCTCTATTATTGTTACATCTTTAGATGAATTATCTTATTCCAATCTATTTTTTAAAAATTTCTAGACTTAAATAAAGAAGAAGAATTAAAATAATACTTACTTTTATATTTCTGCTATTAGACCTTAGCAATTTCGTTAATATTCCTTATTCTTTTCTACAATCTGTTTAATATCATTGTCTTTTTATTCTATTTTTAATTAAGAGGCTTTTAATTATTATATTAATTTATCTTTATAAGCCTCTTATTCGTTTATTTTATTTTATTAAAATTAATTTTCTTCTAATAGTTATTCTTACTTTAATTCTTTCTCAATTATTTTTTCATCTTTAGATGAATTATCTTTTTTCAATCTATTTTTAAAAAATGAGTAGATGTAAACAAAGAGGTAGAATTAAAATAATACTTACTTTTCTATTTCTGCCATTAGACCTTAGGAATATAGTTAACATTCCTTATTTTTTTCTACAATTTTTTTGATATCGAAGTCTTTTTAATTTATATTTTATTAAGAGGTTTATAATTCTTATAATAATTTCTCTATATAGGCCTCATATTCGATTATTTTATTTTATTAAAATTAATTTTATTTTAATTGTTATTCTTACATAAATTTCATTTCATCTTAGCAATTTAAAATTTATTAATTTAATCTTTATTACAAAAAAAAAAATGAATTAAAAATAGTAATTGAATAATAATTTACTTTTAGATTTCATTTTATTTGTCTTGATTTTATTACTTAATAATTGCATCGCCTTTAATTTGAGCTTGCTCTAATTACTAAATTGTTTTTTAAAAGGTCATATTTTCTTTTTATAATCTTATTATTTAATTATTAAATTAGATCTTTTAATTATCACTTTCATTTAAGCTATTTTATAATTATTAAGCTTTCTTCTCTTAATCTTCAAAATTTATCTTAACTTATTAAAGTTCATACTAAAGATCAGAGATTAATTACCTATTAATTAAATACTCTTAATATAATCATATTAAATCTATTGAAAAAAAAAATACTCATTTTTAATTTAACATTCTACTTTTTCAGATAAATTTTTAATCTTTTCATCATCAATTTCTTTTTACTAACTGCATTTATTTATCACTTCTTTTAATTCTTTAATTTAATCCATAAATTCTTTTCTTTATTTCTCATTTTAGTTTATACTAACAATAATATAAAAGTTAATATTGTTAAACTAATAATTATATATTTATTTTAAAAGTTTACTGATAGATCTTCAGCTATTCCAAATCAAATTCTAAAGTTTTAATCATTTTTTTATAAAACTATTAGCTAATGTCTAACTCCGATTTCTACAATTAATAATTAAATTTATTATTTTATATAAGTAATTAATAAATATGTTATACTAAATTGACATTTGAGGAGCTTTAATCTAACAAATCCTAATAATTTTGTTTAAAATTATAATTAAGAAATTATAAAAAGTATAATTTATCTATACCTTTAATTGCTATACTTAATTTTCCTAAAAAAGTTTTTATTATTATTAATTAGTTTAAGTTTTTTTCTAACCACTTTGGCATTTAATCTTCTTTTATTCATTATCTGATGGCATTACATTATTTGATTCTTAATTTTCTAAATTCTAAGCAATTTTAAAATATTTTTAGTTGCTCTATTAATTTTCTACATACCTAGTCTATTTTATATAATCATAATAAAAGATTTAATTTTTTATGTCTTAGAAAGAATCATTAAAAATATACCCCCTATAAAACCTTTATTTTATTTACCTAATTATAATTTGGTGTACTGCAACTTTATCTATCATTTTTACTTTCACTATCATAACTACTGTTGTTTAAATCTAATTTATTTTATGATGGGTTGCTTATAATATCCTTATTATTCTAAGCAGTCCTAGAGTTTTAAGGAGAAATAGATGAACTTTCTCTAGGAGCTTAGCATTCAAAGTTATGCTTGTTAATAAGATTTTGGCTATGTTAATTATCTTATTTAATTTGGCTATCATAAGATAAGTTTTATATATTGCACTTATTATTCTAAGTATTCATATCAATAGAGTTTTAAGGAGAAATAGATAAACTTTCTTTAGGATCTAACTATTAAGAGTTATTATCCTATTAATTAGGCTTGTAAGTAAGATTTTAATGAGGATTATTATCTTCTCTACTACTCTATTTATAATTGTAATAATTTTTACTTATTAAAATATTTTTATTAAAGTTTTATATTACTATGATGTATTCTATCTTGAAGTATACATATTCTTCTGGTTAGCCTTATTTATATTTATATGAATTTATTACTATAGGTTATGCAATTTTCTTTAATTTTTAAATTAGTTATTCGAACTATTTATTTTTAGGGAATTCTTAACTCAATATTTCTTCCATTTCCTACTTTAAATTAATAGATTATATCCCTCTTTCTTACATATATAGTTATTCCTATTATTTCCAATAATCATAGTTATCTCTATCTTTATTTTATTATAATTTTAAAAATGTAAATACTGAATTATTTAGAATTATTTATAAGCATACCTTAATTGTTATTTGGTTACATCCTCTATAGTATTTCCTATAAGAACTAAATGACTCTAGCTTAATTTACAAAACATTATCTTTATTCTAGATTATTTTCATCCTTAAAAAACTTAAAAATAAGAGGATTCTAATTTTCTATGATTTAGATGATAGCATCAATGTCTTTAAGTAAATCTTTTTGAATATCTATAACATTCTAATATTTTTCACATTTCTCTGCTTATCCTTCATGCGTATTATCCATTTTTAAATCCAAAAGTCTAAAATGTAGTCTATATTTACTTAATTTAGATTAAATTTCTTAGCTCTATATTTTATTAATCCTCTAATTCGAAGTTTATTTATTAATAAGATATGAGCTAAGGAATTTTCTGATATTCTAACAACAAAAAGAATTAGAAATGAAACTTGATAAAAGAAACAAAATAATTTAATATTTGAATTTTAGAATAGAATAAGGTAAATAGAAAAACTAATTAGTTTAAAACAATTTTATTTGATAAATAAATTCATTTGTCTTGCCTTCATTACCTATTTTATTATTATTTAAAAAGGAATTTATCATGTTTATCAATATCTTCTTTTAAATAATTAAGTATCTGTCTTATTAGTATATTAATAAATTGTATAATAATACTAAAGAAATATTAATTTCATTTTTCTAAATCAACATAGTCATTTTTATTACCAATCAATATGAATTCTAATAAAAGAGAAGAACTTTTTACAAATTTTAAGGAGCTCAGCAGCGAAAATTAAGATTATTTCAAATTCTGTTTTGAGGTTAAGAATTCCTATGAAATTACTTTAGCTGATTAAATGTTGATTATTCTTTATTATGACATTTACCAAGTATTGAATTCAACAAAATAGGATTCATCTATATGGAATTTAATAGCAAAAAACAAATTTAAAGATTAAGAAGTTAAAGTAATAGGAGTAGTTAGTGAATGTGTTTCAGATAAATCTAAAGAAGATGTAGATTAATTATGTAAAATGTTCAATTCTATAGAACGCGATTAAGTTTTAATAGATCTATTTTAGGGAAATATGAAAGACAGTACTAATATTGAAGAATATGGCATATAAGCAATATTTTTGAATTTCTTTAAGAACTAATAATACGAAAATCCTGCTTTTATATTTGGATTAGAAAATGGTAGATATATTTTAAAGATAAAAAAGCCTAAAGAAAGTCCTTGTTCTGTGTAAAATTCAGATGACATGCAATAGTCTTCTTAAGTAAAATAATTAAAATAGCCATACCTATTAAATTTTAGTTTAAAAATAAAACAGGTTATGTATAAAAGGAAGAAATGTCTAAAATGTAATTCTTTCTAAGAAATCTTTATATTGAATAATAATGAAGAAATTTAATTGTGTTAGTATTGTTTCGATTTTGAAATCTAAAAATGTGTTTGAGAATGTACTTTGTGTGAAAAAACTAAATAATTATTTGATTTAAAATTAGTTAAATTCTTTGATATGATTACAAAATTAAAAAACATATTGATAAAATCCCTAAATTTTAAAATAAATACTTTACTCTTCAATGGAATCCTCCTAAAATCTCTCAAAATCTTTAATTATTTAAAGGAGATAAATATGAAATTAAAATAGGAGGATAGTTAAATTAGAAGGTAATGGAGCATAAGAAGATAACAAAAAAAGCTAATAAATAAAAATTATAATTTTTAAAGATTTTATATATTAAAATATTTGTGCAATTATTGTCATATTTCTTAACCTCAAGGAAAAAATGTTAAGAATTAAATAAAAAAAGGAAAATCATGTAAGATCAGAATATTATTTGAATGATATTCTAACTCCTCCTACATATAAATACTTATTAGTATATTGTGAAAAAAAAGTGTATCCTTCTTTTTTATTTATAGATTAAAACTTAAGGAAACAAATTTAATAATCAAAGTAAAAATAAAAATATTTTAGTTATTTAATCAACAGAATTAAGTAATTTTAGAGAGACAAATCAACCCTATTTATTTAAAGCTAATTATATCAGCCCATTATTAATTACTTTTATAAGTACTATTGTAAGATATGGCTAGCGGATAACAATAGAAGATTAAGGAGAAAGTTTATTTTTGCGATTATTAATAGATATATGGCATAGATAGAAATAATTCTTCTTTAAACTAAAGATAGCAATAAAAGAATAGCATTAAATGTGAAGAAATCGAAGTATAATACTCATAGAAAGACCAAAAAGGGTTTTCATAAGAATATAAATACATGATTGGCTTTGATTCATGCCTTCATTATAATTAATTGAGTGAGATTCCCAATGACCTTTCTTAAAATTTGTGTGAATAACTTCAGCCCCATAGAATTATACTAAGAATGGAATATGTCAAAAGCAAAGAAAGCAATTTTAATCACCTCCAAATAAGCGCTGCTTTATATGCAATTTTCATGCTGCACTAAAAAATTTAAATAAGTTATGAAGCTAGGAGTTAAGTAGAAAACTTGATAAAAAATACATAGAATAATAAATATGAATAGAATTATATTATAAGATAAAGGCTGCTAAAGATCTTATTATAAAAAATACAGCATTAAGATATCTATAGTGAAATTAGGAGTATTCTTTAATCAGATACTAATTGTAGAGAAGTTTTAAATTTTATTCTTAAAGAAAAGGATTAAAATCATGCATCTGAGATACCATCCTAAATAGATGATTGCGACTAAATAATTAAGCTTTTATGTGAGCTGTTTTAAGTAATAATAATTAAATGTAAAAATGGCAGTGATGAAATAAATATTCTAGACAATTAATTAGAGAAAGAAAATGAGAAAACATACTATTAAGATATTGAAACAGATAAGAAAAATAAATTTATCCCTATTATTATAATAAACTAAATTGATGAAAAAACTGTTTATTTGTATCACACTCTTCCTTCAACTAATATAATCGAAGATGAATAAATAGGAAACGTAAAGTATTACGATATTAGTGAGCTATAGAAAAGACACCCAAACTTTTAAAATAATGAAGATGAGGGCTCCCTATATAAATTTTTCCAAACAATAAATCCACTAGAAAGTATAACAATGGTTACCTACATTAATTATATTCTTGAAATAATTAATATCTACAAAATAGATCCACAATCAAATAAATAAAAGATTGATGATCTTTTAAGCCTTTTTTATGAGCCATTTAAATCTTTATTTTAATAAAATGGAAGTTCAAAAAATTTGGAATAAACTGAAGAGTAAAGGTAAATCTTATTTCAAAAAAAAGAAAATCAAGAATAGGCTGCTTTACTCAAAGCAAAGATTGAAGAATTTTAAAAAATTTAAACTAAAGATCATAGTAAAGCCATAGATTGTTTGATAGAAATTATTAATTATTATGAGTAGAAAAACAAACAATTAAGAAAAATAACTTATGAATACGAAAGAGATAATATTTTAAAAATATATGATAGAAAGTATTTGATTTCTCATTAAATTATAGATTACTTCGATAAGGTTTATGACAAAAATCATATTGATAAGGATAAATTTCCTAAGTGGTTTATACACCAAACAGATTTTTACATCATTCTCTCATAAAATTACATCGAGTTATAGAATAAACCATTAACTTCTCATAAAGAAAAAGGTATATTCTATAAAATCTTTTGTTGTTTTTGCTTCGATTCTGAAGAAGATTTACATGAGGGAAAAAAAGTTGAATCAAAAAGAAAAGGCTAAAATGTAAAAGAAAATGAATAGCAATTAATAGAAAAAAATAATCCCTAAAAGAACATTAATCATGAAGAAGCAAGTTATAAATACAAGAGTCCAGAATTTAGATTCATCTTTGATATTAAAACTTATGAAGAAGATTATAATAGATCTATTAGTTTGTGTTTCAATAGGAAACAAAGTTAATTTAACGAAAGTAACGATACAATATAAAATGTTTTTAAATCTAACCAAGCATCTTCAGAATTTCTTAGCCAGAAAAGTTATCAAAATATATAAAAAATTCTTAATAAATAAAATTCTTAATAAGAGTTGGATAATCTATCTGAAGACATATCCCAATAATAACCATAATTAAATATATTGCCTTAAGAAATAGTAATTTAGAGAAACCCATTAAACGAGATTCCAAGGTATTGCAAATGTGGTAGAAATTAATAAGTTTTTTATCCAGGTTATGTTTATTGCAAGAATTGCTTTTTTAGAATGTGCTCTTCTTTAGTTTGATAAATAACTTTAATATTTTATTTGTAATAATTATTTCAATTGTTTATTTTATATATCTAGCAAATTTCAAGTATATTTTTTAAATATTTATATTCAACAACAACAACAACAACTTTCAATACAATTTTTGCCAAATTTTTTAGAAACTAAATAAGAAGTCAGATTAAAAAATTGAAAAAAAATCTTTAAAATCGAACATTAAAAATATTTATAGTTAATATTTTTTTATTATCCAATAAGTTATTTTTAAAATAATAATTACGAATACTATAGAAACCACAAAACAAACATATTTAAATTGATTAAAATTAAAATATAATTAAAATTATTTATTTTAGTCTAATAAGATTTGATTAGTTTAGGAATTCTAATTTTAAGAATGTAAGCTCATTGGTATATATTTATTAGGGTTTTTATCTTATTTATGTTAAACAATAACAAAATTAGATTATTTATTAATCATTCAAGTAGATAAATATTATTGGGAATTTATGTAAGTAAGTAAGTTTGATTTAGTAATGGTGCTTATGAGAAATTCAAAAGAAAAATTAAAGAAGAGGAAATCTTTCTAAAAATTGAATCCATAAACACTTCAGTCAACATAATTAGCTTGATATATTAAATTTATGAGTTTAAAAAATTATGATTACATTAAATTGTCATTTTCAATTTATAAAAAAACAAAACAAAGAAAAGAAAATTCTCAATTAACACAAACTTATACAATCAAAAATATTCACTATACTAATAAAAATTCAGAGTTATTTGGTTAGTTAAAGAAGATATTAAATGGATAAAGATAAACCAAAGATGAAACAAGAGCCTTAAGCTTATAATGGCTAATATAAATCTTAATAAGTAGTTCCCATAGTGACATTAGTTTAAAATAGTGAAGATATTGACAATCAATAAACTTAATAGATTAACATAAATAAATAACAGTTGAATAATGGAGCTACTCCTTCTATTCCTCCAACAACTTTTCAGCAGTAATCAGATTATTATAAAAGTGACTATTAGTCTTTAGGAGGGTAAGCAGAGAAAAGCTAAAGAGAAGGATAAGATTTGATACACCCAAAATATTCACTAAATCCTTGGCGCTTTGTTCAATTATTCATTTATATAGTAAGCGATTTATCTAATTCTTTGAGTATTTACACATTTTAGACTATAGCAGCTTAAGTGGCAAAGATATATGATTTAGACCCTTTTTTAGTATCTCTTAATCTTTCATTCTATTCTCTACTCTATCCTTTTGTTTCAATTCTAGGTAATTATATAATTGATTAAAGAGGTGCTGCCTTCTCTGTTAGAATCGGTGTAGTTCTTACTACGATCGGATTTGCTTTGCGTTTATTAATTGAATAAAATTGGGGTTATGTTCTTTTTAGCTGTGTTTTTTGTGGAATGGGAGGTCCTCTGATATTCAATGCAAAGTGTAGATTCTAATCTAATTGGTTTAATGCTGGAGATTTACCATAAGTAACAACTATTTCTACTATAATTACCAGTTGTAATGGTATATTAGGTGTCCTTCTTCCTGGATTCTATTTCACTGGATATGATTATTCTACTGATACTTCTAAAGATTACAAAGATGGTAAATCACTAATGATGAGTTTACTTTATCTAGAATTGATTATTGTTGGTGTTTGTGCTTGTTTGAGTCTTCTCTTTTTAAGAGATAAACCTGCTAGACCTCCCAGTTTTGTTTCTACTTTAAAAAGAGAAAACTATAAAGAGGCTATCAAAGGTAATAGATCACTTATTGGTTTGATTTAGTTTAATTTTTCTTAACTTACACCTGATGAAAAAACTTAATATTTTCTATTTTTAAATTTATTTTAAAATTTTTAAATAAAATTGAATTGACTCATCAAGTGAAATGTTAGATTTTAGTAAAAGCTTTTATCTACAATTTCCAAAATGGATTTAAACTAAATATTTTTGATTATTTACTATTACAGTTAAAATGGTACCCCAAATTATATCCATCATACAATATCTATTAATTTAAAAGATATTTAATCAAGATAAATTTATTTAATAAAGTATCATACAAAAATATTATTAATTTAAAGAGATTTAGAAAAAAATATACAGCCATTTATTTTAGATATATGAATTAATATTTTCTATCTATCATTTTACTCCTAAAATTGCTGGTTGACTGGCTGGCTGGAAGGCTGCAAACAAAATAATTATATTTATTTATTCTCAAAATTTATACCACCAATTAATTAATATTGAATTAAAGTAATTATTTTTTTAATTTTAGAATCTATCAATCAATTATTTTTATTTTAAAACTCTATTGATAAGCTTTTAATTTTCATTGAAAATGGCAACAGATTTTATTTGGAATATTATTTAATATATTACTTATGGATTTTTCCTAGTTTAATCAATAATTTTGTTATATAGCTAATCTTATCCAAATCTTTAATAGCCAAGAG
Organism: Tetrahymena borealis; assembly: GCA_000260095.1. NCBI lineage: Eukaryota > Ciliophora > Oligohymenophorea > Hymenostomatida > Tetrahymenidae > Tetrahymena > Tetrahymena borealis. The sequence goes on from JH651226.1 coordinate 1,796,504, forward strand.
ATTTTATATTCCTTGATAAGTTGTTATTAAAGGAAATTCATTAATATTTTACATATCCACAATTTAGCAAACTTAAGATATTATATTTTTTATAAAGGTATGATATAAAACAAAGCATATTTAAAATTAAATGTGGCTTCAATGTTATTTGTAGGAAATACTTCAGCGCTCGCGGCTTTGTTTTCCTTTGCAATATAACCTTGGGGATTTAACTAAACAGATACTACTTATTGTGCAGCTGGTATGGTTGTAACGGGTATAATAGGATCAGCTATAAATGCACCTCTTCTTAGAAAATATAAAAAATTTAAAACAACAACAATAGTTTTAGCACTGATTATGTTAGTTAATGTTGCAATTATTATTGGCATATTGAATTTATATAGTAGACCAATTCTTGTACTCTTTGTTTCTTTATTTGGAGCAGGTTATCAACCTTTAATAAGTACTACTTATGAATATGCTTGCGAAATTGTATTCCCTATTGGTGAGGGTAGTGCATAAGGGTTTTTAATGGGTACATCTGCTATCTTTGGATTTATTTGTATCACTTCTTTTGGAGCTATTGTTAAAGGGGAGAATAAAACCCAAACATATATAATGCTTAGCTATTTAGTTTTATCTCTTCTGCTAGGAATAATCCTCATCAAAACTTCTAAATTTAGATTGAATAGATTTAATACGGAGCTCAAGAATCTTAAAGATATCAACTTAGAGAATATAAACTTGAGAGCTCTAAATGAAAATTAATCTCCTTAAAAATTAGATTCTCTATAGTAATCAGAAAATTAAAATAATATGGCAGAATAAAATTCTAATTCTAATTCCAATTCCAATTCTAAGCCAATTATTGAATCAAATATCTTGATGACGACCCCAGATTAAGGAAATAAAACCAACTCTAATCTCCCTATAATTTAGGAATATTAAGAAAGCAATTCAATAAATACTTAGAAAGAATCAGCTTAAACTAATGATTGATTTTATCTTAAGAAGACATAAGTTTTTAAAATAATAACAAAAAAATAAATATTTTTCAAAACGAACAATATCCCACTGAACCTATTAATAAAATTGAAAATTATATAATAATAGTTAAAATTTGTCTCTCTCTTTCTCTCTCTCTCTCATAATATTTTTGTAGATATCATTTCTTTTAAGTAGTTATATTATCTTTTTATATACCTGTAATTATTTCAGTATTAGTATAGTTTATTATATTATAGAAACAAATTTAATTTTCATTTAATCAAATATTAATTCATACCATATTCCACACATTTTCCTCTTAAAATTTGAATATTTACCTATTTATTAAATATTTATCACATTTTTTCCCCAAAACTAATAATATTCTCTTTCTATTTAAATATTTTTTCAATAAAATAAATTAAAATTTAAATAATTTATTTAAATCTATTATGAGTTTACATTTCTAGTAACTAAATGCAATATTTCGCTTGTCTGTTAGGCTTAATAAATAGTCAGGCAAATAAATAATTAATAGATTAAGCATTTTGTCTATTTCTAGTAAATTCTCCAAAAAATATCCTTTTTAATTTTTCTTCCTATTATTGAAATAAAAGATAAAGAAAATTTCTATAATTTATCTTAACAAACTATGTTCCTAGGTTAATAAGAAAATAAGATAACATTATTTTAGAGTAGCAAATCTTATATACCAATAGATAATACTTATTTCAGCAAATAGTTACTTTATTTATACTCAAATATAAACTACGTTACTCTTATAAAAGCATAGTTAGTTATAACTACATCTTTATAAAATAATTGAACTTCTAGTATTTTTACTCACTTAAATTCAAATCACCAAAATCTAATTTATGGTTTTTTTTGTATCTATTACATCTCATAAACTATCTATCCAAAACATCAATTTATTTCAATTTTAATTTGTTTATTTCAAATAATCCAATATCTTAGAATATTTTTTCAAAATAGTAACTAATAAATGCCTAAAGATATTTACTTAACCTTACTTTTTTCTATCCTAAGATTTTATTTTTTTTTAGCAGTAATTAAAATTTAAGATGAAATAGATATATAAGTTAATAAAGGTGGTTAAGAAGAGAGTCAAAAAATGGATGTCATAAAATTTGATACTTACTACAAGTTAAAAGAAACATAAAAAAAATTAAGATAATGTAAATTTTTGATTTCAAATTTATTATGAGGATTCTTGAGATTTAGTATAAAATGGATAGTCAGTATATCCAGAAGCACCACCAACATATGCCTTAGAGAAATCAACTTGGGTATTAAGGGGGTAATTATTTTCGATTCTAATAGGAAGGTCAGGGTTACTAATACCTAAGGTAGCAAAGGTGACAGCATCAACAGTTCCTTCTTAAATTAATTGTTGGGCTTCTTCTACCTTAATACTTTAATTAGCAACGAATGGGGTATTCTTAATAAGGGGTCTTAAAGTTTTGAAGAAGTTGGGAATCTAGTCTTCAGGTTTAGTTCTTCCTGATTTATCCTTAGTGTGATCGAAGGGAGAGTTACGCTTAATTTCAATGAAAGCCAATTTCTTTTAATCAAGCTTAGGTAAAATATAATTCATCAAAGCTAAAGGATTTGAGTCATACATATCACCAAATCTGTCGGTAGGAGAAAGTCTAACTGCAACCTTTTCTGAACCCATGGCATCAATTAATCTATCAGCAGCTTCTAAATAGAATCTAGATCTATTTTCAATACTTCCACCATATTCATCTTTTCTTTGATTAGTACCATCTCTCAAGAATTAGTCAACTAAGTAACCATTAGCGCCGTGAAGTTAGATAGCATCAAAACCAGCTTTCTTAGCTAAAACTGCACTGTTATGAAAATCATCAAGGATTTATTTAATTTAATCCTTTGTTAATTCTTTAGGTACTTCATATGGCTTTTAGGTTAGATAATCTATTCCACTAATAGGAATAGGAGAGGGAGCTACGGGGTCTACTCCAAGAACTGCCTTGTTACCAGAACGACCAGCATGATAAACTTGAAGAGCAATCAATCCACCCTTTTAATGGACTTTTTCAATAACTCTCTTCCATCCATCAACATGCTTGTCATTAATGATACCACATGCACCTAAATAATTTAATAATAAGATATTTTAAATTAAAATTTATATTATTTTTGGTATTTCATTAATCTTAAAAAATAATATTTTCATTCAAAAACTAATTAATAAAGCATTAGATTTAAAATTTTATTAAATTTTTAATTTATTAGTTACGAGGATAAGTATTGCAAGTGGAATTAATAGGACTGCATTCAGAAATAACTAAACCATAAGAAGACCTTTAAGAGTAGAATTCTGCAATTAAATCGTTAGGAGTACCATCTTCATCGGCTCTCATTCTTGTCATAGGGGCAAGAAGAACTCTATTTTTAAGGTGAAGCTTTCCGAATTTGGCAGGAGTTAATAGGTTTTTCATTTATAATTTTACTTAAAAATTTTGATTGAATAATGATATGTTTGATGATTTTGTTTTTTATATATTTAATAATCAAAAAAGAAATGATTTAAATCCATTATTAATTTCTTTCTGGAAATGTTCTTTTTAATTTTACTAAGAGGTTTACATGAAAAATTAATTGTAATTTTGATAGTAAAATTGAATTTGTCTATTTAATGAATCAAATTTAAGCATTTATAATTAATACATTTCCCAATATAATTAATTCTGATTAATCAATTAATTTTAAGAGTATTTTCCTTACAGAATACATAAGCTTAACTTTAATTTCTTCAGTGTAAAATTAATAACTTCCATCAAATTAACAATCTAATATCCCAAATTTTCAATTTTCTTTATAATCACTGTAAATTATTTTAGCTCTTTGTTTAACAAAGCGCATATTATACTTTAATTGAATTAAAATCTAGTGGACAAGGTAAGGAGGTGAATAAGATATATTTTTTTCTATAAGGAGAAAGATAAGGAAAGTGTATAGGTGTAACATAAATATTACTAAATAATATTTTCATCAAATAATTATAAAATACTTCTAATAATTCTAATAAAATAATAATCAATGTTTATAGAAAGGATAGTCAGTATAGCCTGAAGCTCCACCAACATATGCTTTAGAGTAATCAGGCTTATCATTTATAGGATAGTTCTTTTCGATTCTTAAAGGGAGATCAGGGTTTCCAATACCTAAAGTTGCAAAGGTAACTGCATCTATTGTTCCTTCTTAGATCAATTTTTCAGCCTCTTTAATTGGAATGCTTTAATTTCCTACAAAAGGTGTTTTCTTTATAAGGGGTCTTAATGTTTTATAGAAATCTGGGATTTATTTATCTCCTAAAATTCTACCAGGCTTCTCTTTAGAAGGATCTTAGAAAGCATGTCTTTTAACTTCAATAAACTGAAGACCTTTCTTATCCAGCTAAGGGAGAAGGTATTTCAAAAGTTCTAAAGGATTGGAGTCATACATGTCGTTAAACCTATCAGTTGGAGAGAGTCTAACACTAACTTTATCAGCACCTATTGCATCAATAAATCTATCAGTTGCTTCTAAGTAAAAACGACACCTGTTTTCAATACTTCCACCATATTCATCTTTTCTTTAGTTAGATCCGTCTCTGAGAAATTAATCTACTAGATAGCCATTAGCACCATGAACTTAGACACCATCAAATCCAGCTTTCTTTGCTAGAACAACACTGTGATGAAATTCATCTAAAATCTTTTTAATTTATGATTTAGTAAGCTCTTTAGGTACTTCATAAGCTTTTTAGCTAAGGTAGTCCATTCCATCTATAGCAATAGGAGAAGGGCCAACAGAATCAGCACCAAGGATAGATTTATTTCCTGAACGACCTGCATGGTACAATTATAGAGAGATTTTCCCACCTTTTTAGTGTACTTTATCTACTACCCTTTTCCATGTTTCAACATGCTTATCATTAAACATAGCACCTGCACCTTAATATTAATTAACCTTAAGATTAAGTTTTTTCAATAAAATAAGAAAATAGGAATAGTACCTGGGTAGGTATTACAAGTAGGATTAATATAGCTGCATTCTGAGATAATGAAACCAAATGAGGCTCTTTAAGAGTAATATTCAGCCATTAGATCATTTGCACATCCATCTTATTCTGCTCTCATTCTAGTCATTGGTGCTAAAAAAACTCTATTCTTTGCAATAATAGAACCTAATTTTAAAGGGCTTAAAAGTTTGCTCATTTATTTATTTTCTTGATCTTTTTTATTTACTTATTTTATTTAATTTATAATATTTATTTACTAATATATTTTTTATTTGAGTTTTTAATGTTATGTTTCATATTTAATCTAATCTAACTCTTCACTTTATTTAAAAAAAGCAAATTGTTTGAATGTTGTGGATTTTATTAATCGATTTTTTCTTAGTATGCACGTTTTTATTTTGATGATCAATAAAGGAATCAATAGAAAAAATTTTGTTTTAGAACTAATACGAATCAACCAACCAACTAATAACAATCATTGAAAATAATTATAATGAAATCATTACGTACTATATTTAGCTGAATAGTTCACTTTTTCTATGAAAAATGAGTAGTTATTTTTATCTTACATTTTAAATAAGTATTAATAACTATTAAGTAACATTATTATAACTATTTGTATGTACATCTACCTATATTTCTTTGAGCTCAATTATTTAGAAATACAATATTTAAAACTATTCCTTTATTATTTATTATCAAACATCCATTTTTTTGTTTATTTGAGATCAGAGAAGATACAAATATACTAACGAATCAAAAGATGTTTTTGCATTCAAGTACTTAATCGTTTTTAATTTCAAAATTAATTATCAATCAATTTCTGAAGAATAATTAATACTTAGACAGATTAGATTGTTTTAGAAAAAATAAACAAGCAAATAAATAAATAAATAAAATATAATTACAAATTTATCATTTGAGTAGAATTTGACAGATTCTTTACAAAGTAATTAAAATATAAATTTAATTCTTTAAAAAGAGAATATATTAGTACTTCATATAGATATAATAAACTTATTCAATACTATCTTTTATTTAAGCTTGATAGATATAAAAAAGGAATTAAAGTTACTTATATATTAATTGAATCTTATAAAACAAAGGAATTGAGATAATATTTTATGCTCTGTTTCTATTGTTTTATAAAATGTTAACTCCTATTATAATTCGACAAAAAAGAATAATATTGATAGAAATGTAATTATTTGATTATAAAACTTAATTAATTTGTTAAATGCTCTATTAAATTTTTTATCAAACCTATTTTTATTGTTGATATTGTGATTACTAAGTTGTTGTTTCTTAACTCAAAAATGGGTAATCTGTATATCCACTTGCCCCTCCTGTATAAGCTTTAGAGAAGTCAACATTCAAATTTAAAGGATAATTTTTTTCAATTCTTGTAGCAAGATCAGGATTTCCTAAACCAAAAAACCCAAATGAAACAGCATCACAAGTGCCTTCTTCTATGAGTTTATTAGCTTCTTCAATTGAAAGGCTTTGATTACCTACAAAAGGAGTTTTCTTTAAAAGGGGTCTGAGTGTCTAGAAGAAATTAGGAATTTGAGTTTCAGCAGCATCTCTTCCTGGTCTTTCTTTCTTGGGATCATAGGGTCCATTTCTTTTTATTTCAACAAATTGAAGGTCTTTCTTATCAAGTTAAGGTAAGAGATACTTCATAAGGTTCAAAGGATTAGAATCGTACATATCACTAAACCTATCAGTAGGGGAGAGCCTAACACTAACTTTATCTGCACTGAATCCATCAATTAACCTATTTGTTACTTCTAATAAAAATCTACTTCTATTTTCAATACTTCCACCATATTCATCAGTTCTTTTATTACTGTCATCTCTCAAGAACTGGTCTACTAAGTAGCCATTAGCTGCATGTAATTAAATACCATCAAATCCAGCTTTCTTTGCTAAGGTAGAAGTATTGTAGAATTCTTCAAGGATTTTATTTATTTAAGATTTTGTTAATTCTTTTGGCACTTCATATGGTTACTAGGTTAAATAGTCAAATCCATTTATAGCAATAGGGGAAGGTGCTACAGAATCAGCTCCTAAAATAGCTTTATTTCCTGAACGGCCAACATGGTATACTTGAATAGCAATTTTTCCACCTTTCTCACGAACTCTTTCAATCACCCTCTTCCATCCTTCAACGTGCTTTTCATTAAATAATGCACCTGCACCTACAGTTTTGTAAAATAGAATAAATTAATTTTATTAAAAAGTATCTACACTCACCTGGATAAGTATTAGCAGTTGGGTTAATATAACTAGCCTCAGTGATTATAAGTCCAAATGAGGCTCTTTAACTATAATATTCAGCCATTAACTCATTAGGAGTACCATCAAGTTCACCTCTCATTCTTGTCATGGGAGCAAGCATAATTCTATTCTTAAGTGTTAGATTTCTTAAAGTAATTGGACTTAGCAAATTCTTCATTTTTTAGATTTGGAGCTATTATTGATTAGTTAATTTTATATTTTTATGTAAGATTTTTAAGAATTTGATTTATTCTTGGATTTTTGTTATAATTTTTATTGTAATTCTTAAAATTTTCTAGACTTTTTCTTTCTTGTAATTTTTAGTAATCATACATTAATTCAAGAATAAGCTAATTAATTAATTATTTTTATGGCTTAAGTAATGAGGCTTTAAAAGAAGAATTAAACTAAGGCTTACTAAAGAGAAATTTTCTAGCATTCCTAATTAGATACATACTAAAAACCAACAAATTATTAAATAACCACAAACTAAATTTTTTTCAGCCTCATTTATTTGTGTAAACTTGGTCAAATTAAATAATTTCTATTTATAAGCGGAGTTATTTGGAAAAGGAATTCCATAAGTAAGATAACTAATAAATATAAATATTAAATTAAAAAAATAATTGACTTTTTATGCTAAAAACTTCTTAATCTTACTGTTTAGTTTTCCAATATATGTAAAAAAGTTATTTAATATAACTTATTCTATTTTAAAACTAAGCTTATTTTGTACTAAAAAAATAATTTAAAATGTTGCCCATATCGTTTATATTTTTTTATTAATAAATGATGATATTATTTATTAGAAGAAATACAATACTTAATACTTGATATAAATGAATAAAATTTAAAGAATAGCTATTTTCACTTGCTTGAAAATTATTTTAAATTATTTTTTCTGATTTTTTCAAATTACTTTTAGTAATCTTTATTTATGTTCATTATTTTATTTTATTATTTTAAGGCCTTATCTATTTCACCCTTAGCTTCATAGAAAGTACTTAAATATGATAGAACTCTGAGATCATTTTTAGTGTATTTTTTGCATAATTAGTAATACTTGAAACAGAGATCGTTTTAATAACTTTCTCTGTATAAACTTGCCATTAAATTGAATGCTAAGTAATTATGATTGAACTTATTTTTATTAATAATTTCTTAACATTATTTTGCTGCCTTCTCAATTTATTTAGGTTAAAATGTAAAATAAGCAGTAGAAATAGATTACAACATTTAGGATAAATAATAATCTGGATTTAAATTTAAACTATACTAAATATTCTTCAAACTTAAACCATAATCCATTTAAAAATAGGATTTTAAAGAATTTATATAATAAACTCTCCAATATTTATTTTTTGACAGATTTTCGCATATTTGTATAGTCTGTTCAATCTCACTAGGAGACATTCTCTCCTCAATTTTAAAGTACTGCATTAATGAATTAGCTTACACTATTCCAAGAAGGGCATCTACATCTTAAGAGTTTATTTTTAAAACTTTTTAAAAGCATTTCAAAGACTTCTAGAAATCTTTATAATAGTTTAAGTAAACTTCCCCTAGTTAAAGGAGACTAATAACATTATTGGGGTCATCTAAAATAGTTTAAAAACATTTCTTTTCAACTTATAGAACATCATCATAATCAAATTCTATCATTTTGTACCTCTCATTATAATCCACCTCTCCTTTGACTTCTATTGTTTTTCTAATTTTTATTTACAAAAAAATAAAACAAAAAGATTTTAATGCTAATATTTCGATACTCTAATATTATGTTATTGTAAATATAAGATCTTATCATTTAAATAGTTGGTCTCTTTGAAGGATCCTCCTAAAGTATAAATTCTATTAAACTATTGCTCAAGTTATCTAGATCTAGTTTTAATTCAACTTTCTTTGATATAAAATAAGTTTTTTAAAATTCTAATCCTCCAATTAATTATAAACAAACTCCAATTGCCCAAATATCTCCCTTCTATGTATAGAGGAATTAGTTTTAACTATTCAAAATTTCTGGTGGATAATAAAGAGCAGCACCCTTATAAGCATTAGTAATAAGCATTTGATTTGCAAAATCAGGTATAAATTTCTTCGCTAATCCAAAATCACACAATTTTATAGTTCCATCTGAGCACATTAAGATGTTATTTAAAGATAAATCACGAAGTACATAATTTAGACTGTGGATATACTCAACTGCATCTAGAAGCTAATTTGTAATGTGTAAGAACTGCTTTTATGAAATAGATTTATTTTTATTAGAATCAACCCATTTTTAAAGTGAACTATCACATAGTTCCATGACCAAAAAATGATAGTTTTAAATTAAAAAATCATCATAAACTTTGACTACATTTTTATGTTTTATTTCTCTTAGAATTTGAGCTTCTTTAATACAATTTTCTATTTTTATTTTATCAATCACTAATAGATCAGGATCAAATACATTTTATGCTTTTACAGCATATTTTTAAGTGTTTTAGTTTTTACACATCTCTTCTACAAATAAAACATATCCAAAAGAACCAGATCCTCCATTCAAATCTATAACTTTAAAATTTGTTTTTTCTGAGCATAAAATATTAGCTATGTTTTATTTCTTTTCTTGTTCCTTCTTTTCAATTTATTATTACATTTTTTTATCAATTTATAAATATATGTGCAATCAGATTGTTCTATTATCTAAATATTCTTTATAATTATCATTAATTTTTTGTTTTAATATCAATAATTCTGATGAATTAATCGATTTAATAAAGGTTACTAAACAAAATCCTTGATTTTATATATAACCAATAATAGCTACAATTTATATCAAAGCTTTATTTTCTATATAATTTTAAATAGATTAATAGTAAAAATATTCATCATAATCGATTTAAAAATATAATCTTAATAAAATTAAAAAGATAATTTAAGAATAATCTATTAAATTTTAGATAAACTTTAAATAATTTTTATTTGTACTTAATCCCCTTAATATAAACCTTATAAAAAGTATTTTTGTATATTTAATATCATAAATTATTTTTATTGAATAATTCTTAAAACTATTTAAATCTTTTAAAATTTTACATAAGTTTATCTCTAAAATTTTGGATATCTTACATTATAATATGAAGGATTAATTTTACAAAAGTAAAATAAAATGGAATAAGATATTTAATATTCCCTCTCATAATATCTTAATTTTTTGAATAGATTTCATTTATACTAAAGTAAGGAAATATATGTAAATTTAAATATTATTTTAGATTAAATTTAATTCTAACAAAAGTATGTATTAATTCTAATAAAGGGATAGAAAAAATTACAAAGAAATATTTTATATCTTTTCTGACTATTAATTTGTAATATTCTATAATTAACTTTCTATTATTTAATATTAAAGAAAGGCTTAGACGCTTCCCCATCTAGCATATCAATTTTAATTTAAATTTGGATATAAGGTAGAAAAAACTTAATCTGATCTAATTCTATCCTTAGGATCTTTAGAGAGTAATCTATCAATAATTATTTAGACTAAACCCAATTAATTAGATTTTTGAGCAAATAATTCTAAATCATTAAAATTATTAGAGTAAATTTTCTAAAGATTTGCGCTATCAAGTTAATATCCTAAAACTGATAAAATTACTATACCAAGATTATAAACATCAGTCGATTATTTTATGTCTATTGAAGATTTTGTTTATATAGATTTAATAATTTCTGGCGAAAAAATTGATGGAATAGCTTTTATTTTAACTTTGAAAGATTCATCTGGATTATTAATAAATAAACTGTGTGTGAACCCAGATAACTTATAGATACTCGACTTAGATTTTACAAAGTGAGTAATTGTAATATTCATATGAATTATATTTTTCATATGGAGTTGGGTAAGAGCGAAGCATATTTCTTTTATTATTCTGATTTTATCTTGCTCCATAAGTATTTGCTTTTCTTATATTTCATCTTTTAAGTTAATCATACAGCACTCATTCACAGAAATAGAAACCCCTAATTCCTAAAACTTGAAAAACTCGTACTGTTATGCAATTTATTACACTCCTTTTAATTTCTCTTATAGATTGTTTTCATCTTCATAAGAATAATCTTCTGAGTTTGCAAATTTTAAAGTAACATCACCCTTTAAAGTATTGGAATATGCAGTAAAAATAATAATATAAATACCTTTCTTTAAAAATTTGATAGAATTGAATTATTTCATTAAAAGAAATTCATATAACCTTTCAATCTCTATTTTAGTTAATACTTTCATTAATTTTTATGAATCTTTATATCTTTAACTTTACTGCTGCTTTTAGTTTTCTATCCAGTCTTCTACAAACTTTTCCTATAAAACCTTTTTCATTTCCTAATTAACTTTATTTTCTTCATCTTAATTAAGTTATAATAATTGATTATTGTTTTCATACTGATTTTTTATATGCTCAATCATAGGTGGCTCTTCTTAAATTTACTCTTCTTGATTTTTTTTATTATGGTTACTGTCTTTTAAGTTTACCATTTATCCTTATACTGGATTCTACACAATATTCATTGGTATAACAATATTTATGATATTTTCAAAGATATATTTCCTTATTTATTAAACAGAAGGACGTTTTTCAGGATCTTACTTTAGTATATATTTTATCAGATTGTTGCATCTTTAATCTAACAAAGGAGAATCCGCAATATGATTAGGTCCTAAGTGAAACATAGATATTTTCCCTAGATCATTGCCTCCGAGGACAGATAAACATAGACCTAATGCCCAGATATCTCCTTCGAAAGTTTGTTCATATACCTTTTTGGGATCTGTTATTTCATTACTTTCAATTATCTATTTTATCAATTCAGGGGGATAGTATAGGGCTGCACCTCTTGGCTATATTGAATGGAGTGCACTGTAAGTAAATGAAATATCATGAGGTTTAGCCAAACCGAAATCACAAAGTTTAAGTGTCCCATCCTCACATAGTAAAATATTTCTAAGAGTAAGATCTCTTAGTTTAATTTTAAGCGAATGGATATGCTCAACTGCATCTAAAATTTAATTAGTAAAATGAAGGAATAATTATAGTGGGAGAGGATTATTCCTATTTTTAACTGAGAATTATTCTAAATTTTAACCACATAATTCCATTTAAATGAAATGAAAATTGTCTATTACAAATTCAGAATACACCTAAACTACATTTTTATGCTCGCATTTCTTTAGGGTTTTAAATTCATTTTAGCATCTAGTAACACTATCTTAATCAATCTACTTTAAAAATTGGCAGTAAACAACTTGGCTCTTCACTGCATACTACTATTCTGTGTTTATATCCTTTACAAATAAAACATCACCAAAGGATCCATTTCCGCCTTTTAAATTATAAGTTTCTAGCTATTTGTTTGTCTTCAAAATATCTGCTACCCTTTAAAGAATAACATCTTTCTTTTATCTATTGTTCATTTCTTTATTTTGTTTTTGTTTTTTTTTTGAATTAATTCTTTAATTTATCACTTATATTCTAACATCGCCTAACATTATTAGATAAATCACTTCCTATATTTAATCATTAAAAGACGATTTAATAAAGAAAATAAAAGATATTTTGATTTATTGTTTCTCCATATATATCTTTCTTTCTAATAATTGGTTGTAGAAAATTATATTTTAAATAATAAAATTTAATCTGATTAAAATGAGATTGATAATTCTACGATATAAGATATAAATCTAAGAGAATTTATAATATTGATTTAAGTAATATTCAATCAATGATATTAAGATATACATTTATTAATTGACAACACCTTATTATTGAAACTTTTAATATATATAATAATGTCAAGTATCATTATATCATTATCATAATTTAAGAAGAGAATCTTCATTATTTAATTAACTTATTAAAAAGGGGAAGGATTTTAAATAATAAAGGGCATACTGAACTATAAGATAATCAAAAAAGAAACCGAGTTTAATCAAATAATTAATCTATCATTCAATCAAATTAATTTCTTTGAAAACTAACTAAACATTATTAAAAATTCAATTAACAAAAAACATTCAGAGAGACTTCGAATTTTAGAAGGATATCCTCAGTAAATTAGAGAGCGACATATTAAGTAAAAGGATTGAAAGAATAGCCTGAAAGAGGAACTATTATTTCAATATAATTATAGTAAAGAAGACATTCTAAGTAATAAAAAACAAATGTCCAATTCATAAGATTAATTTGGAGGAATAGAATCTTAAGCATTTGAAGTGCTTGAGAGAGAATTTTAAGAAGTATTAAATGATTTAGCTGCTGATTAGAGTTTGGATCGTTTTAGATAGGAATTTGAGAAGTTCCATCGTGCTTTGAAAGTATCATAAGAAAATGAAAAGCGTTTATTAGCTAATTGCAGAAAATATACTAGTGATATCGGCTCTCATACTGCCAATTTATAAGGAGCTCTCAAAATGACACAAGAAGATAACACTACAATTGCCCATTTAAAGAGTGAGTTAGAAAAGACTTACAAAATTCTTGAACTCTCAAAGGATAGAGAAGAAAAGAGTAAGTAGAAAATAGAAAATTTAGGATTAGAAATTTAGAATTTGAATTAACTCATTGAGAGAAGTTCTGCTGCTATGAGTGGTTAAACTACAACTGTTGCAGATCTCTTAACTGCTAAAGAAGAATTATAAAAATAAAATGCTTTATTGAAGGGATAGATTGAAGTATCATAGAGTGAATTGGAACTCCTCAGGAAAACTATTGAAACAGCTGAAAAGGCCAAACAAGAGATATTAGAGGCTTATTAAAATTTGTAGGTTGATAAGCAAGACTAAGAATAAAAAATGAATAGACATGATGAAACCAAAAAGAATCTTTAAAAAGAGCAAGAAGAATATAAGAACAACAATGATGTTGTCAAGCAAAAAATAAAATTACTTACTAACTCCAAGGTGAAGTTGACAAAAGAAATTGAGGACAACAAAAAATTCGCTAATATTCAAGACCAAGAAATAAAAGAATACAAAAGCAAAATTGCTAAATTAGATGCATAGATAAAGGAAAATAAAAACCGTATTACTACATTAGAAAAAGAATGTGATGATAGAGAGATCAAAGCAAAAGAGTTATAAGTAAATTACTAATAAAAAATAAATATTTATTTCAAATATTCAAATTTATAATTGTAATAACATTAATCAATTTTTTATAACAATAAAGATTAAAATTGAAGAGCACCAGTAAATTATTGATGAGGATTTAATTCATATCCATCAAAAAATTATGAAAAAAGATGCTTTGGTTTCTGAAACTGAAACTATTGAAAGAATCAAAGCTGAAGCTGAAATAGTTAGAAATCTAACAGAATAAGGTATCAATTATCTCGAAGGAGAAATCAAAGAAGACAAGAAGCTTGCTGCAGATGGTAGAGGTATTTTAGAAGAACTTAGAAGAAATAGAGATATCCTCTAAAAAGAAATCGATAGAGCTGATAATAACAATAGAAGGTAAGAAGAAGAGCTCATCTAAAAGGAAAAAATAGTTAAAGAAAAGAAGAATGAATTATCTGGTATGAATAAGGAAATGGATAGATTTAATTACTAAATTTCTTAACTCAAAAAGGAAAAAGAAAAATATGCAATTCAAGTAAATTATTATTATATTTTAAAGCAAATAATTTATTTTATTTTAATAATCAATCTTACAGGCTGCTTAAGCTAATGCTAAATATTTCCATGCTCTCGAAGAAATTAAATTAAAAGATAATTTAATTTCAGAATTCCAAAAGAAGAATATTGAGACCTAAGCTAAATTGAAATAGCAACAAAACTTGTATGAAACTGTTCGTTAAGAAAGAAATCTTTACTCTAAGAATTTAACAGAAACTCTTGAAGATCTTGAAGAAATTAAGAGAAAATAAAAGATTGTTAACCATTAAATTTCTCAGCTCAAGGAAGAAATAGATTCAAAGTAAAAGAAACTATTATAAGAGCATATAAACCACAAAAAGAAAGATGAAATCAGTAAAGATCATACAGCTTAAAGTTAAAAATATAAGAAAGAAATCAATGAAAAGGAATAAAAGATTAAAGCTTTCTAGTAAGATATAGCTAAATTGAGGTTTATGATTTAAGAATCAGAGCAACAAAGATAAAAACTTCATGAAGAATATGAACTTGTTGTTGCTGAAAGAGATATTTTAGGTATATATTTTACTAATAGTTTAATAAATAAAAGCAATATGACTGCTAGCAAGCAATAAAACTACTTTTTTTAAAATTAAATTATTATTATTTGAATATAAAAGGTACTTAACTAATTAGAAGAAATGCAGAAGCTGCACTTTTATATGAGAAGATTAAAATCAATTAATCTACTTTGAAGAAAGGTGAGATCTAATACTAAGAAAGATTGGGAGATATTATAGTTTGGAAAAGTAAGATTGCTGATTTAATTAATTAGATTAAGGAGTTTAAGGCTTAAGCTAACTCTATTGATGACATGAAGAGAGAAATCCATAATCTTTCTAAAGAATTAATTGAAGAGAAGCTTAAAGTTAAAGCTCTTTCTGAGGAAATCTAGAATCCTATGAATGTTCACAGATGGAGAAAACTTGAAGCTACTGACTCTGAAACATATGAATTGATGACAAAGATTTAATCCTTATAAAAGAGACTCATTCTTAAAACTGAAGATGTAAATTTTAAATAAAATTATCAATATTTCTGAATATTTTCTTAATAATGAAATAGGTCATTGTAAAAGAAAAAGTTGTTTTATCTAAGGAATCAGAGCTAAAGAAATTAAAACAAGAAATGAAGAGATAACCAGGTGCTGAAGAGGAAAAATTAATTCCTGTATACTAAGACTCTCTTAAAGAAAAAACCAAGCAAATGAGAGCAATGAATGGAGAATTGACAATGTATTAGAGCCATTTGGCAGAGTATAAACTTGAAATAGATCGTGTAACCAAAGATTTATAAGATACTAAGAAGAAATTCTATGAGCAAAAGAAGAGAGAATAGTAATAATTCGAAGCTCAATAAACTTAATAGAAAGCAATGGCTATACAAATTAACCTCCCAGATAAAAGATTTACTGGTGGTGGTTTTAATCTTGCTATCTATAATTGATTTAATAATAAACTAAATATATAAATATTTCATTTTTCTTATAACATTTTTCTGTTGTAGATAGATTTAACTCATTTTTTTGAAATTTCAATCTAAATTTCCCTTATTCATAATTTTCATTTCAATTTTAATTAATTCCTATGAAAACAATTGATTAACTTGTATCTTCTCTTATATTTTAATTGGTCATACTTACTTATTTAATTTTTCAATAAAAAAGGCATACTTATTTTAAATATTTATTTATTCTTTTTTATGTGATTTTAGCTTCTTTCTATTTAAATTTCTATGAAATTGGAAGATAGAATTATTTAATCTTAAGTGTTAGCATAGTAGTTACTAAATATAAGATAAATGAAATTAATTACCTCAGAAATAACAAAATAAATTAAGAATGATTAGATAATATGAAACAAAATAGGGTGAAGTTAATAATCTATTGAAATATTTTCTTTTTTACATTTACTTTTAAATTTATTGGAAATATACTTATATATTTGGTATCTTTATGATTGTATCTTTTGAGTGAATTTCACTTCCATTAGCTAAAAATTAGCTAAAAAATGTATCTTTTTAGTAGATCTAATAGGTCTATCAACATTTTAAGATTATATTAATATCCTGACATTATATTCCCCATTGATTCTTTTTAAAAAAATTAATTAATTAATTAAAATACTTTGTTGAGAGGATATTAGAATTAATAAAATGAGTAGTAAAACGAAAAAATCAAAGTAGAATTCGTATACACTAAAAGAGATATTTTGTAAATATGTCGAAGCCTCAAATAGAGCTGTCAAAGCCTTACCAGTGTAAAATATAGCAATAATTAGCAATTTATTTGTATCATTAATTATTTGTAATTAGAAAGGGATATACAAGCAAAGCACAATTGGTGAAGGAATGTCCAAAATAAATCTCAAATGTTTTAGAAAAAATGGCTTTAGGAATAAAAATTTTGGAACTTGGGATAGAGCATCTTTCTGTTGAGAAGCATCTTCATGATATAACTGTATTTTTTTTAATATTACAGAATTATTTATTAAAAATTCATCAATCACCTAGAAATAAATTTAAATGATCGAGAAATTCTAAAGCTAAGGAGATAAAGAGTTTTTTGATAAGATTGTTGTTCCCTATGTTTTTAATACTACACAAGACCCAGAAGGAAAATAACATTTAAATAGTAATCTATCTGGAATTAATATTAATCTAGATTACTATAATTATGTGATTGGGAATAAAAAGTTTCCTCTTATCATTGAAGATAACTATGAGAGTAAACAAGAAAGGCACTTAAAAATGTCACTAAATTAATATTAATTCTTGTTAAAAAGGAAGATTCTATCTCTAAACTTACCTAAGACTTATTTGTCCATTTAGTAATTATTTAGATTAAAATAGTTTATAATTATAAATTAATTTTTTAAGGATTAAAGGTCCGCTTGTAATAATTAACTTCAAAGACTTTAGCTTTGTTTTTGAGTCAAAACCTACTACTTTTTTATAGAATTAATAGTAAGACTTACTTCTACTTTATACTTATCTTTAACTTCCTATTTCACTTAAGGCTCACGAAGAAAGACTTAATCAAATAATGCGTTAAGTATTTAACTTTCACTATTTCCTTTATTTAATATTATTTGGTTGATAATTTTAAACAGTATTAATAAGAGAATTAATCTATTATAACTTTTAAGTTTTAATTATTTACAAAAGCATTTACTCTTAACAATAAATATTTTAAAAATAGAAAATAGATTTTATGCTCTGTCCCTAAACAGAAAAGTACTTTATCAAATACTTAGAATAGTTGTATTTAAGAATAAGATTGGCATATTTTTATTTAGAGAGAGTTTACGAACATATTTAGCAGAATAAACATCATTTTCATGAAGTTAAATACTAGCCTAATAATATGATCTTAAAATTTTATTTTTCTAAATCATTTGAATACATGAATGAAGTAATGGGAGAAAATGGATAATATCAAATATCTTTTTTGGTGAACAAATTATCATTTAAACAGTTCATAAGCTAATATGATAAGTAATACCTTGAAAATATTTTGAGGTAAAGTGCTTAAAATGTTACTTTAAAAGAAAATAAAGCTGATTTAGAAGATTAAATTAACCAAATGGAAATCGAAAAATCTCTTAAGTATAACAATAGAGATATAAATGATTTAGATATTTTATAAATAAATGTGTATGGTTCTAGATTTAATAATCTTACTTGCCACGAAATTTAATTCCCGAAAGAATATAAGATGTCTGATGATATTAGTTTGATTATGAAATATATAGAATAATCAGTATATTCTTATAGTCAATCTCAAACTGCTTTTGCTAACTATAATTTTAAATTATTTAACAAATCCTACTATTAACTCATACAAAAATATCCAGATATAAACATTAAATAATAAGGATCAGCAAATTTCATCTTATTCCCTCAGTATAATATAAACATAATGACATTTTCTAAAGATAATCCATCATTTTATAACTTTGATGAGGATTTAATTAAGAAAAATCACTAATAATACAATGAATGTGAATAAATTTAAGAAACTTCAGGTAAGGTTGATTCTCAAGTTGATTAAGAATATCTTCTTAAGTTTACAGCACAAATATATGTATACAAAGAAACAAGCACTCTAATTATTAGAAATATAAAAGGTGAATAGTTGTATGAGGTTAAACCATTCTCAAGAAAACATTTGTCTTTGTAGTACTAAAGTTAAATTTGTATGAAAATGATTTAATAAATTGTTTTTAGCTTATTGTAAATCAATGATTATTCTCTTGCCAAATAAGTAGATTTAAAATATTATTTTGCTTCTAGACATATTTATTCTAATATTTATACTAAGGAAACATCTACAATTAAAGTTAATTTAGATTACTCAAATCCTTCTTCTATTTCTATGTTATTTATTATTATCATTGAAGGAGCTGATAACTAGAAAATTAGTGAAGAGTTTTAGTTTGAAGATTTAGTACAAAGGTTTTCTTATTAAAACTCAATCAGTTAAATAGAAATATAGTTTTTCAAATCTCTTCCTTATTTGAAAAAATCTAATAAAAATTAATAACAAAACAACAGATAGGATAAGACATTTTCCTACGAAAAGATTTATCATATTTTTGAGAATTTTGTCCACTATGCAAAATAGTAAGCTTCAAATGAAACCCACATGTACAAGGATGCACTTTTGAGGACATTTAAATGCTCTCCAACTCATCTATAAATTTAAACCAAATTGAAAATTCACCCAAATCAAAAATGAAAAACTCAATTTTTTCTTCTATTACCATAATCCCTCTATAAAAGAACTGGTTAAACACCAAGGGTATCCTAAAATCCGAAATTAAAAAAAAATATTCTTTTAAAAGAAAATGATAATTATTTGGGGAAAATAAAAATATTTGTATATTATTAGTATTAAAAAAAGTATTTAATAATCTCAATTAAGCTTATAAATTATAAAATTATGCACATAATATTTCTTTAACTATTGTTATTAATATACTCAAATTTAACCCTTAATTTAAGGTTTTTCTTTATCTTCTTCTTATTCATCTTCCCACTCAGCATCTTCTTCATCATCATTTTCTTCTTCATCATCTTCCTCCTCTTCGTCATCATCAGCAAATGGATCATCATCAATTTATAAGATAAGATTATTTTTTATCATAGTTTACCACTCTTCTTCTGTAACAAGGCATTAGTCAAGAGCAGCTTCAATTTAAGTTTAATCCATATCTTTTCCAATTAAAACTAAGTTTATTTCTCTGTCACCAATGATAGGATCCCAATTTTTTTTGAGCTCTTCATAATCAGGAACGAGCTTTTATAATTCTTCATTCAAAGCACAACCATACTTTCCTTCAGGTTGAATAGAATTTATTATACCTGCCTATGACCATCCCCAGAAATTTTCGTTATTATTTGCAATCCAGAAGAAACCTTTAGATCTCCATACATTCTTAAAGGGACCTTTCTTTTTCAATTCTAAGGCCTCTTCTCTTTATTTTTTATATTCAATAGCATCTTATTCTAATTATCTTTTTTCCTCTTCTTCTTCCTCATCATCATTACCTTCTTCTTATTCCTTCTATTTGATAATAAAAATATTTAGCTATTTAATTAACGAATATTAATAAATTTATTTTATTAATTACATTTTTTTAATTGTCTTTTTAATCTGAAATTATCTTAGGGAATGGAGACTATCTTTAAATTTATTTATTTTTACTTGCATCTCCAAGTTAATTCTATTATTCTTAATCACTTATTTGGTTCTCATTTATTTTATGTGAAGATGCTGATTACTCTTAGCCATCTTATTTTGAAATATTTTAACCATTTTTTTAAGTTTCTTATTTATTTTACTCTATACTTTCTTCCTGTGCTTCTTATTATTATGGTAATGCATCAAATTATCCTCCAAATGATTTTAGATAGCAGTAAAAGTTGTTGTCTAGAAGCTTGAAGATTCTTAGATTATGGAATGGTCTAAGCCTACGATAAATAAAGTGCTTTATACCATACTCTTCAGTTTCAGGAACCAGTTAATAACGATCTGTACCTAGCCATTTAGTGTTTTATTCTGCCTTTTCAAAGTCAAATAATCCTGTGTTAATTATTGATTTCAGGTCAACATTACAATAAGAAGATTCAATGATTACAGCATCTTTATTAAATCTTTTAATAGCTTATATGACAGATTCTTTTTCTTCTTTAGTTACTAATTCAATCTATTTAATAAAATATTAATAAAATGATTTTCTATAAATATTGGAGGAAGTTTCAATATTTTAGTAAAATTCAAAAATTCATTGTAGAAAAATTACTTTATTAACAATAATAACATTTGCAAATTCAAGTTAATCAACCATCAACTCAGAAACAGTTCTAATATCCTATTAAAAAGGCTTTTCTTCAATAAATTTTTCTGGGAGTGATTGATGAGTGTTAAACATCTCAAAGAAATTAGTGCAATCAACTACAGTAACACAAGTATCTAATATAGAGATATCTTTCAAGCTATCAACGTTCATTTCTACTGAGTTAAATGTGAAAGTTTCAGCAACCTTTTGATAAAATTATTTCATAGTAAAAGTTAAATAACTTATAATTATAATTACTTATAAAGGTTCTGATATACCAGTAGATTCAATAATAAGATAATCAAATTCGTTTGATTTAGCAATCATAGCAACCTCTTAGAGAAGATCTTCTCTAAGAGTACAGCAGATACAACCATTTTACATCTAAACCATCTTTTCTTCTGTTTAAATCAATTTTCCTCCTTTCACAAGTTGAGCATCAATATTTAAAGCAGCCATATCATTAACAATTACAGCACATTTAAGATTTTACTTGTTTTATAAAATGTGCTTAAGCAAAGTAGTCTTTCCACTACCAAGGAATCCACTTAGTACAGTAGTGGGTAGTTTTTTAAACTATTTATAAAGAAATAATAATTTTAATTGATTATGATAATATTTATGTAACAATATTGATATACTTCTTTAATCATTTTAGCAAATTTTTGTTAGAAATAAATGAGAGAGAGAGTGACTCTTTAGCTTTTTTTTGGTCTGTTTCGATTATTGTTTTTAATTTAATATATTTATTGAGTATCAAATCATGATTCACTCCTCTTTTTAAAGTTACGTTGTTGCATCATCATTCATAGAAAAATACAAATTTATTACACAAAATTTAAGGAAGGAGTTTAGGATTTGAATTTAGAGTCTCAAACGAAATTTCTATTGATCATGAGAAGAAAATTCTTTTAGTAAGATCTTAAACATAGTTTATAAAATAGAATTTCCTTATAAATTTAACCACAATTTAGGTGTTTTGGAGTAAGAATAAATTAATTTTGTTGAAAAGAAGAAGAATTGTATTACTCTTAATATTTTAATATTGAGTTATTCACACACTTTAACTCATGAGTCATTAAAAAAATTGAAAATTATTAAAAAATCATGAATCAATCCTCTATTAAATTATAGGATTGAATTCTTTGAAATTCAATGAAATTTTTTGAATAATGATCATTTTAATCAACAGTTGAGCAATATTTGAGGGAGACAAGATAAATTCTATTATAAATTTAAGTGAAATCTTCATTTAAAATTAAGAATATAAAATTAACTTCAAATAACAATTAGTTTTATCCTCTAATTTCCTTTTAGTCTTTGAATATTAGTTTTATGATGTAAATAAGTATTTCTTTTATCAAATAATGACGTGAAACAAAATTAATGCTTTTAAATGTTATAAACAGTATAAAACAAAATTTAGAAAACCAAAAATTTATGAGTAGTATTTGATGATTGTAGTATACTTAGATTTGTGGATAATTATTTATTTAAAGACTTCATAGTATTAATTTCATAATATTGTCTATTATTCTAAATTTAAATATTCATTTTATAGAGAATGTAAGTTTTTGGCTATCTTACTGTAGTTTTTATTAATTCTTAAACAAATCATAGCATTAAATAACCCTAATAAATAAATAACTCACTACCCTTTTATTTGTTATTATGTTCTTTCATTTTATAAATTTTATAAGATGTAGTTTTTGAATGTTTTTAAATATAGTTCATAGTGAAAAATAAAAGTAAATGTGCTAAAATAATTTATACTAACTATCCTATGTAATTATGATAAAATATAATAATCATTTTTATTTTAATTTTAAATAGGTGATGTTAAATTGAAATATATTAAAAATAATAATAACTAAATTATTCCAACTCATTTTTAAAAATTGATATTTTGAATATTTTGTACAAAAATTAATAATTGTATTTATCAATGATAAGGTCTAAGAGTTATAATGTATTCCATATAGTATAATAATTTTTACTTGTTACTTTGTCCAATAAAATATAAAAAATGAGAGAAAAAAATGTAATAATTCTTAAATTAGAATTTATGAATATAGAAGATTTCAAGGAACATAGTATATTAAGTGTATGTATTTACAAATTAAACTCTAATCTTTTTATTTTTCATATTTTTCCATTTCTAATTTTATTGATTTATTTATTTTTACATTTATTTTCATTCATATCACTTTTCACCTTTTTTTAAACCCATACTTTTTACGTTCATAGAAAAGATCCGTTTTTGCAGAACCTAAATTAATAATTTTAGGACATCCATCTCTATCTTTTTCAAGTTAAACACATTCCTTACAGTAATAAGCATCAGAAATACCAGTTCCACCACAAATAACACATCTTCCTTAAAATGAACCATAATTACATTCATCACATACTTTAACTAAACCGCTAGGACGTACGTATGAATCGCAAATAACGCATTTACCATCACATTTTTCGCACAATCTACCAATAGCTATTCCTGGTTGCTTTCTACACATAATCAAATCTGGATGATGTTTTGCCATTTTTCCTAAATTTCTATGATCCTATAAAATTAATTAATTGCTTGGTTGTTCTGTTTTAATACTAATTGATAGAGTATTTCTTAATAACTATTTATTATTTGATCTAAATTTTAATTAAGATAATAAATCCATCAAAGATTTGATTCATGATAGACAATTCTTTTTATAATGTTTATATTCATTTTATAATAGATCTATTTTCTATTATTTTAAATTAAGTATTAACAATAATCGTTTCAGATTGAATTAAATATAATTTTGAATCAATAAAAGGAAATATTTTATAAATTATTATTATTTATCTATAAATTCTATTTCGTTTTTAATAGTATATTCTATTTAGATAAGTAATGAAATCATACAGGATTAAAAACCAAGAAATTAAAGATTAAAAAATAAATGATAATTTTGTGTACAAAATTCTTAAATCGATATCTATTCAAATGTCTACATATGCCTTTACTACTACTTATAGTTTATCGAGAATCATCATGGTTGCTTTTATTTTATAAATATTCTTATTTATTTAACATTGATTAATAATATACTAATTATAAGTAACTTTAGAATTTACTATAGACACTGCTATAATAAAATTTACTCAAAAAATCCCATCATCTTTTTTTAAAACGTACTATTTACACTCATAGAATAGATCTGTTTTTACTGAGCCTAAATTAATAATATTTGGACATCCATCTCATCTTTCTCACATTAAACACATTCCTTACAGTAATATGCATCTGATATTCCAAGATCTCAGCACAGGATACATCTTCCTTGAAAAGATCTGTAATTACATTTATCACAGATTTTAACTAAATTAGTAGCTCAAGCATATGAATCACATATAACACAAAGGCCATCATGTTTTTCATATAATCTTCCTATAGAGATTGCAGGTTAATTCCTACACATAATTAAATCTGGATGAAGCTTAGCTATTTTCTTTTAAACTGAGTTAATTAATTTCCGATAATAATATATATATAATTGATTGCTATTTGCTAACAATTATAATAATCTGTTGCAAATAGATAACATTTATTATAAGCTTAAGTCATATTTTTACTTTCTAATTTTACATTATTCTCATTATTCGTTTATTAATAACATCTTTTAAAATAATATATGGGAATAATTATCTTTTATATTTCATAGGTAGCAATCATTTTTTATTTATTTAATTAAAAATATTTCATCATAACATAAAAGTTTTCAATCAATTTAAATAAATTTTGAAGATTTCTAAATCTTAAAGAAAGGATTTTTTTATATTTTAAAATGAAGGAAAATAACAATTAAAATTAAATTGTAAACATAAATTGGAATACTATATATATCTTTTAACAGTTTCATAACCTATTTTAATATCAAGGAGAATTTAATTTTTTTTACTTATTCTACTATCAATTTTGTTTGTCTCTAAACTTTATTTGATGCTCTTAAAAATAATAAATACTATAATAGTATTAAAAACTTAATCAATTAATATAGAAAATAATATAATTAAAACACTGAAGACATTTTATGTTATGGTTAAAAAAATGTATGACTTATTAAAGAGTTGTTAAAGCTTTATTAATTAATTCGATTAAAGAGTATTAAATAGTGGTTAAGAATGTAAAGTTATTAGTTTTTTTATCTATAAAAAGTGGTTATTTATTAAATATTAAATATTGGATTTAGGTTTTATATGCCAATTTGGTTGGTTGATTTATCACTCTTTCAATATTAATTATCATTCAAAATACAATAAAAATAATAATCTGACAAATCATTAAAAAAAGGTTTGGTTTAAACTTAATAATAGGGATATTCAAGAACATAAAAATTTATAAACTAAAGTATAGTTCAATTCATTGTAAGTACATAGGATGAGTTAGGTAATAATATGCTTACATTAGATTATTTAATTGCTGAATAGGAACTATCATCAGATTATTCTTAAATTTTCATTTTACGATAAATTTGATTTTTACATAACTTTATTATTATTTAATATTTAGTCTGTGAGATAAGAATTTCAGTCTATCAACTTACTTAAGTTGGCAAGGGCTAAATTCAAAAAGGCGATTTTAGAGTAGATAGGCAATAGGGAATATATTTTATATGAAGAATTTCTTCTTGTAGCAAAGAAAATTAGCTTTAGATTTTGCGATTAAAGAGATATCTTTGCATTAAAGAATTACTTTAATACTCATATGTAGCTATAAGGAAACGGAGTTCCCTATCATGATTTAATCACTCGTTTAAGGGTTAGAGAAAAAAATAGATAAGAATAATAGTAAATTATATTTATTTTAGAAAATAATAATTTAATAACATTATTATACTAGTTTAATTTGCTTTGATATTCCAGAAGTAAATAATACAACAAACCGAACTAATTAAGAAGGAGAAGAACTAAAGAATATGTCTTAATCTTAAGCGATGAATAAATCTCTCTTAGCAAATAGTAATTCACACTCCCGTAGAGATTCAACTTTCTTAGATTCTTCTCAGATAAGTGCTTCTAAAAATAAAAATTTCACAGGTAAAATAACAAAATTTATTTATATCATAGTAATATAATCTGTCTTTACAGCGCTTAATTTTTAATTAGTTATTAATTAAAACCATTCAGACAAATAAATAATAAACAAGAATTGGATTATTATGAATGTAATTTTATTCATAAATATTTATTGTGTATCTATCTATCTATTTATCCATCATTCATTACAAATAAAGAAAAATATAAATTTGGCATGCAATTGATACCTCTAATTATCTTCATGCTTAAAATTAATTATTTTATTAATTATACCTCCTCCCTAATTAGAATAAATTAAATAGCTTAAAATAAATACTCAATCCATTATTTTATTAAAAGAATCAATGAATGTTACTCCAATTGCTAAATAAGTCCCTATTCTACTTCTTTAAGAGCTATTAAAAAATGATGTTTAAAGATCAGATTTAAAATATCTCATGGATCATCTTAACTAAATAGAGAAGAGTTAAGGTGGTCAAGGATAAGTTGATACAGAGAAGTTTTGGAATAACTGTAAAAACTCATTTGCGTTTGAATAATAAGAAATAATAAGAAAGATAGTGAACTAGTGTTCTTCTGATGGTTATGTTAGCTATGTGAAATTATCAAACTTAAATAATGCTTATCAAGAATTAACTGAAAGTGATAATGTTAATAATCCATAGAATAAAATTAGTTCTTATAGAGTCTAAACTGAGAACCCAAGATAAAAAGTGAGAAGCTCATCTGTGAGGGGAGAATATAAAACACAATAAATTTATAAGAGATTGAGTATCCCAGAAGCTATCAATAGCTTCAAAATCTATGTTATGGAGAAAATGGAAGGACCTAAAAATGCATTTACACTATTAGATAAAGATTTGAAAGGATATTTTACTTAAAATGATTTTTTAATTGTATTTAAGAACAGTAATAGTGAGTTAGGTCATTAAGAAATTATAAATGTATTTAAATCTCTAAATTCAATAACAAGCAAATAATGTGGATAGATAGATTTTGCTTCATTTCATTCCTTCTTTCAAATGCCTATTGATACACTTATATAGTACCTCCCAGGTGGCTAATTAAATCATAATTCAAGTCATGGAAATGAAGGATAATAATCTCCAATAAATTAACAAGGGAATCATTAAAAAATCAGATCTGTTACACCTCAAATAGAGGGGTCTTATAGTGCAAAAGAATATCTACCATCCTAATTCTCAGAATATGATGATATTTATTAATATCTTACTCCTCATAATAAACCAAAGACAATTAAGGTAAGTATTACAATAGATAAATAATTTAAATAGATAAAAACTACTTTCAAATTACTAAGAATAATTATATTCTAAGTTAAAATATTATTTTTTATTGAATAGTTTGATTAATATTCACCAAACAGAAATTTAATTGGAATGCACAATACGATGTATCCCTAAGAAAATAGTGGTGATAAGATGATATTTTCATATGAGATGAGAAGAGCAGTTTAAAAGAATCCAATAGTTAGAACTTAAAGACATACAGATTTTAACTATAAAAGAAATGTTGATCCTGTGCCATCTGATATAGATACTGATCATAGGTATGGTATTGTAAAGAAATAAATTGATACCATGTAGAATCTTGTTGAAGGCACATATGGGAGAACATGGTTAGATAATTCAATAGCTAATCAAAGAGAAAGAATATAAAGGATAGTTAATTCTAATGTAAAAGTTTTCTTTTAAATATCATAATAAATTTCAATGTTGTAATATATTATTATAATAGAGATAATCACAAGACAGATCAAATGAAAATACTACTAATATGATAAGAACAGAGTTTATAAAAGACAATTTAAATTAAAATCACTTGAAAACTGTTACTGGATAAAAAGAATAGGTTAATAACCTTTGGAAGATTACTAAATTTAGAAATACTCAAGGTAAAATAACAACTAATTGGTCAAACGATGAGTAATAAAGATTCCCTTCTCGCTTAAAAACAGAAGGATAATCAACTAAAAATCAAATGGATAATTATTAAGAATTATTGGAAGGATTCGTAGTAAATAAAGCAAATGTAATAAAATAAACAGATAAATAAAATAAATCAGTACTAAACTGAAAATAGTTATAATAGTCATTAATATAATAAGTGTAAAATAGGATATTAATTGTAAATAACATAATAATGATTCTAAAATATATTATATGCTCCTTCCTCTATATTTTCTTTAAAATTAGTTCTTTTTTCCTTAAAATCTATTTTAAGTATTAATTTCCCTATAATCTTCATATTATAATATAAATTGTACCTGCTATATTGTATATTAAATTTGGATATTAGTTGATTCCCTATATTATTAAGCCAATATTGTTCCTCGTTTTTAAGAGAAAGATGTGAGAAAATGAGTTTAATGAGACATCCAAATATTTTGAGGAATACAAAAATAGTAGTGAAAACCTTACCCATACATATTAGCATATATATGTTTTTGATATGTAACCTTCTAAAGTAATTTTTAATAATACAAATTTATCAAATTTGTAGAATCCTCAATTTTTATTCACAAACAATAACAATATCTTTCTATTAGAACATTTGAATATAGATTTTTTCTTCATTTGATCTCTATTTTACACTTTTCCTTAAACTAATTAAATTTTTGAATCTTCAATGATTAATTCCTTACAAAAATAAGATATTATTAAGAACAATTCAAAGAAGGAAAAAAAATATAAAAGAAGAAAATATAAATAGGTATTTAGTTGATAATTATTAAATTAAAAAAAGAATTTTATAAGTAAATAGAAAGATATTAATAAATATGGGATTTATAGTTTTTGCTTTCCTCTTGGTAATCATCAAAAAAGTTTATACTTGGTTAATGGTTAAGTTCACCAACCCCACCTTTGAAGGCAAGGTAAAGAATCAATTTTTGTTGCATCAAATAAAAATAAGAGATTAAAATAAATTACAAATTCTACTATTTATGATAACCTTCTAGATTCAATTAATTAATATCATTTCAATAATTTTAGACAATTTGGATTACAGGTGCTTCTTCGGGTATAGGAGAATAATTAGCTAAGGACCTATCTAACTTAGGGGCTTCATTAATTCTCACCTCAAAAAAAGCTGAAGATGTAAAATTTTAGTTTTTCTAAATAACCAATTATTTTTGGGTGCTAAGAAAGATAGATATTCATAATTTTAGAAAAGAAATGATACTAGAAAAAAATTTTAAGGAATGAAAGGTTAGAATAACATTAATTATTATAAAAAAGATAGAGTAATCATACAATAAATATGAGTAATGAAAATGATTCTCAAAATTCCAAATAATAATTATTGATCTACCTATATAAAGAAATTAAAGATACTACTAGGTGAATTATCTTAATTACACTTTCATATTATCAAAGAAAATATTAATAAATCCCTTAAGTTAGCATCAAAAATATATTTTACTAATATGACTGAATAATTTAATTTTAATATACTAGTTAGAAAGAGTTAAGAACTTATGCAAAGATCCCTCAAAGGTTACTATTATACCTTTAGACATGAGTTAGAGCTTGGATGTTATTAAAAAAACTGAAGATTTTATCAAAGAATTTGAGAAGAAGAATAAAAAACTTGATATTGTTATTGAAAATGCAGGAGTTTCAATGAGATCAGAATTCAATGAATTTTCATTTGAAAATCACTTATATATGACTGATGTCAATTATCATGGCCCTGTTGCTCATGTTAAGGGTTTATTGAACCATTTCATCAATAATAAATCAGGCTAAATTGTTTTGATTAACAGTATTTCAGGTCTCCTTGCACCTGGTTTGAGAACAAGTTATTGTGGTTCAAAGCATGCTTTGAGAGGATTCTTCGATTCTCTAAGAGCAGAAGTAATTTATAATTTTAATTTTTAATACTATAAATAGGATTAATTAAATTAATTTAAACACATTTGAAGTGTTTACTTTTTAATCATTATAAATCAAATTTTCTATTCATAGTTTAATCAAAACCAGTTTTTAATCATTACCACTTATGAAATTTATGGTGAATCAGTATTTTAATTAAAATTTAATAATTTAAATAGTTAAGTGAATATAACATAAAAGTATCTACCATATATCCTGGTTACGTACAAACAAATGTTAGTTAGAATGCTTTGACAAAAGAAGCTGGAAAAACTTTAGGGAAAACAGATAGTAATATAAATGAAGGAGAAAAGGTTGAAACTTTTTGCAAAAAGGCCATATATGCTATTTACAAGGAAAAGAAAGATGCCATTATTACTAAAGATATTAAACACGATGTTGCTGTTTATCTAAGAAATGTAGCCTTTGATTTAATTCACTACCTTACTCAAAAGAATGTCAAATCTCAATAAGAAGCTTTAAAAAAGGCTAAATGAAAGAATACAACATATTTATAACATTATAATTGTAATTATATGTATAATTTCATTCGAATTAGTTAGTATTCATCTATTACATTTTAATTTCGAAGTATATAATTGAATTTTAAAAAAAATAAATCAAAAGAAATCGTTCAAATGCAATCATAGAAATGTTTGACTGAGAATGAAAAATACAAATTTAAACTGCTAAATCCATACGTTTATATAAAACAATGATATTAATTCCTTATCGAAAGAGGATGAAGTAAGCTAATAAATAACTACTCCAGGCTAATAACCTTTTATTATTACTAAAAAATCTGAATTCTTCTATATATTAGATCTCCCAGATAGCGATGAAGATAAGCCAAATGAACCTTAAGATTCCTTAGATGGAAACTATAGAAATGAGGAAATAGAGAGATACTATATAGGAGAAGAAGAAACCATCACTAGAGGGATAATAATGATACGATATCCAGTAGAAAAATTAATTATTAAGGATAAATCAGTTGAATGATATCATAATTTCTTTTTTGTATTAATTAATCTGTCTTTCAGCAATTTTTAATAATGCAGTAAGTATATAATAATAAAATTAATAATCAATTAATCAATCAAATATTATAAAATAATGTCTTTCTTTTTTAGAAATGATTTAAGGTAGATATTCTTATCTATTCAATTATTTTTTTTTAATTTTACTAAATATTTTATAGAGTTACCAAACATTAAAACCCTTTCAAGAAAATATTAACCATGTATTGTTATAAGGATTTACACTAACTGAAATAGAATTAAATAATATATTTTTTTGTTAATTCATAGTTTAAAAAAACTGTATTTATAAAGGTTTATATAAGCATATAACATAAAAAAGAAATAGAGTGAATAAATATTAATAGATAAAATATTGTAAAAATAAAAATTGAAGATTTGAAACACATTTTCAATCCTCAATGCTAAAATCCTAAATATTAATAACGCTATTTTTTTTATGAATTCTAAAATTGGTTATTCCAATAATAAAATAAAGAATATTTAAAGCTGCTAGCATAATTAACTTTAAAAATCTACAATTGATAGTAGGAATATTAATGAATAGTTAACCCAGAAAATATCTAATGAAGGGAAATCTATAGATGATTAAGGATTTGATGCAGTTAATTTTGGTATTAGATTTATACATACTAAGTAGGACTTAGATTCTATTTAAATTAATGAAAATAAATAGAAATTTTAGGAGGAGGAAGACATTAAATTTGATTTTAATGATATTTAAGTTGGCATTTTGTAAGATGATACAAAAATTATAAAACCAAAGTTACTAGATTATGAACAAATTACATTTAAAAAATGAAGATTAATATAAATAATAATTTTCAAAAAATTCCTTAGAAACAAGTTAATAAACCCAGATAATTTGCATAAAGTAACCATTTTAATATGTTAAATTAGAATAAATCTATTAATTAATTATCTAAATATTAAGCAAACTTCATTTTTATGGTTTTGTTTATTAAAAATATGTTTATTTAATATAAATCTTTTATTCTAAAAAGCCTATCTTCAAAATTAATTAATCTTTAATTTACAGAAATAAAAACTAGGCATTTGTTGAGTTAAATATGTTATAAACTCTATAAATTGCTATTAAATTTCTACTTAATACTATAATTTTTAACCCAAATTTTATATAATCATAATATAGAATCAAATATCTTACATATATGCATTATTTTTATTTATTAATTAGCAACTTATTACTAATTAGTATTTTATTAAAAAGAATGGTGAATATATAATTTATATTATAAATAGATTATAAAAATATAGAGTGTTAAATCCCCTAAAATTCAATTTTCTTTAAAAAAATAAATACTAATTTCACGCACTTATACAAGGAAAGTATGAAAGAATGATTTACTCTCTAAAATATACTCTATATTCCTTTTCAATATCTTTCTTAACAGTTTCCAAATACTTTGGAACTTATCCATAATTTGGTTTTTATATGCTTAAAGGAACTTTATTTTTCTAAGGGACATTCATCATAGCTATATCAATTGCATTTAAAACTAAGAAATTCTTTTTTTAAGTATTATTTTTCTGTATACCTCATAGCTTTATTATTATAATTCCAAAATTTTCTGTAATATTTTAAAATTATATTGCTTAAACAAAAAATACTTTTTAAACACTATAATTATCTAGTTTTTATTAGAAAAAATAAGAATGAAATTCTGAAAAATTATTAATAGAAAGGAAATTATCTATTTGAAAGAAAATAAAGTTAAAATTATTAATATTTGTAAACTATTTTAATTTTAATAATGATATTTTGTAATTAATTATCATTATTGTTTTAGTAGAGATTTTTAATGTCTCAATCATTTTTTCATTAATTTAGTATTATTAGTATTATTTCTACACAGATAAAAAAATGAAAAGAAATTCTAAATAGGGAAAAACTATAAATAAATTTAAAATTTAAATTATTTAAAATCTATTAAATTGAAGAATATAAGGTTTAATAAATTTCTTATTATGACTTTAGTTTTTGAAGTAAACATTTGCTTAATTTTTAAAAGTTAGTATAATAAATCATAAGAAGAAAAGACAAATCGTTTAAGCTTACTAATTATAATAATAAAGAATTTTATTGATTTTTACTAATAATAAAAATGAAAAGCTAGGTTAGCTGTAAATATTGATGAGAGAAGGATAAAATTTAAATATAATGTTATCAAATTAAATCCTATTCTGTCTCCTTTATAAAAAGTGGAAACTAAAAAGAGTATTAATTTGCTAATCGAAAAGAGGTAAATAAATAGCAAAAATAAGATGATAATAAAGCTATCTTATAATTTTTAAAATAATTTAATGATGGGAGAATAAGATATATGATTGATTTATAATATAAAAATGTATAATAATGATTGATTCCTAACCACTTTAAGAAGATATAAAGTTAATTAATGTAAAATAAATAATTAAATTAAATTAACCAAAATAAAATATTATTAACAATGTAATATTAAAAATAAATTTACTATTATATTTTCAATAATATTAAAATTACTTATTAAATATCTCAATATAATAATTACTTAATGACATTTGTATTAAAAATTTTAGTTGAGGTAAATCTTAATTAAATCTATCTATCTATATCTACTTAATACAGATAGGATTTGTTTTAAAATAATTAGAATATAACGAATTTGAAGCAAAATATGATCAGATTAGAATCTTATGAATTTGCTCAGCTACTGAATAGTTTTACATTTAAGCTTTACTAAGAAACAAGAAGGAGTGATTAGAATCTAGTTTTATCTCCAGCATAATTGATGATATCTTTAAGTTTACTAGCAATGGGTTCAGACACAAATACTGAAAAACAATTTCAAGTATTATTAGGTTATGGAGATCCAATCAAATTAGGGGTTTGTGTGTAATAAGGAATAAAAGAAATATTGCATTGGGTAGAAAAATGTAGTATAACAAGCATCAAAATAGAAAAGAATCTAATAATAAAACCATCCTTTCCTCAACTATTAAAATAGGTAGGTTTAACTTTTGAAAACTTTTTTGGATAGATTGATTTTGTGAAAGGAAGTTAAGATTATAAAAATAAATTTAATTAATATGCCGAAGAATTCTTGGGAGTTTAAAAACTACTTCCAGATGGGTACTTGAATTCTTTTGTCAGAGTTATTGTGTTAAATGCAATTCGCTACTAATGTGTGTTTCATACTCCTTTTTCATCTAAATTAACTTAATAAGATACCTTTGTTATTAATAACAGTACAACTAATTATAAAACTCTTTTAGTTGAAGTCTTTATGATGAATCAAATAGAATTTTATAAGTACTTTGATGATAAAATTGCAACATTTATTTCAATACCTTTAAAAGATTTTAGATTCCATCTTGATATAATCATTCCTAAAATAAATATTCAAGAATATGAATCTCTTATTAATTATGCTGCTTATGTCTAATATATTCTTTAATCTAAAAAAACCAAATTACATATAAAACTTCCTCGCTTTAGGATTTAACCTTCTTAAACAATGGCTTTAAAAGATATTTTATTAGGTTTGGGACTTACAGATCTCTTTTAAAATATGAAATGTGATTTGAGTAAAATAGAAAAGACCAAGAGTGCATGCCTGAGTGATATTTTTAGTAGACCAATTATTGAAGTATTTGAAGATGAATTAAGCCCCGAGTAATCTCTAGAAATACCTAAATATAGCCAGCCACCAATTGTAGTACCCATAAATAGGCCATTTATTTATTCTGTAAGAGAATCAATCACAAACTCTATAGTATTGTTTGGTAAATTAATCGATCCTTCTTAAATGGAATGAAAAATAAAATCATTAAATAGCTTAGTTAGTTTATATAATGGATTAGTTTAATATATATTTCTTCTTATTATCTTCATTCTTTCTAAAGAACTCTCAAGTACTCTTTTATAATTACTTTATTTCAAGTTAATTAATAACTTAACCAAATCATTATTAATTATATGGTTTAAAATCACAATTTATTAAAAGTTACTCTATTATTTGATACATTTATGTGGTGAATATTATGTGAAAAAGTTATTAATTGGTTGGATGATATTCCCTTACTATTTTTAGAGAAATAACTTAATTTAATTGTTTATTTTAGAGAGTTTTTGGTATTTTTTTGTTGCCTAGTTTGTTTTTTTTAGATTTAATTATTTTAAGAATCTTTCAAAAATATTATTAGTATTTCTCTAATTGAATTATCAATGAAGAATAGAAGGTAAAGTTTTCAAAATAATCCCACTAATTATTGTTTAAAAAATATCCTAATAAATTTAGTATAGATAATAGAATTGAATTATTTACAATCACTTCACAAAGATTAAATATAAAAAAATACTTATTATCAAATAGCAAATCTAAAATTTATTATTCAAATTATCTATTCAAATTGATTATTTAGAATCTAATTAGTTTCTGTTTAACTAAATATTTCCTATCTCCAATTTTCAGAGATATCATCAATCATTTCATTTAATTTTGTAATTTACAATTAAAATTATTTCATAATTTCATTTGAGGATTTGTTCCCTGAAGCTATGTACTATAAATGATCTAACACTGTTAATAACAAGACAACACAAATATCAATAGCTTATAACAGCAAATATATTAAGTTACTTTCAAAGTTGAGGATTGGGTATTAAACAACAATTTATTCTTTATTTAATTTAAAGCATGGAAACTTATATTAACTATTAAAGCTTGATATAAAAAATAACAACTCATCAATATCGCAACTCCTAACTGTATGATTTTATAGAGTACATTTAACCAAAATTAAATTTTATTATTATTATAGATATAAATAGAAATCTTCGTCAATCTACTCCTTTTCATTAGATAACATAGGAAATTGAAAAACGAAATCAAATTAATGGTCGAGTTTTTTAAGTTAAAAGATTTCTTTTGGCTAGAATAAATCATACGACTAAGTTAATAGCTACCTTAAAGTAAATAAAATATATTTAGATTCCACGTTATTTAAGCTTCCACATTCTTCTATATGTTATTATTAGGTTATTTCTTTTAATATAGATTTTAGGTTTTATAAAAATTGTTTTTCAAATTCATTTTATTATTTTTTATCATAAATATCATATTCATTTAAAATTTAATTTATCTCTTTATTAAATCCTTTTAGTATACCAAATTTATTTTTTATTTGCAAATAAATCAGTATGTTGAAATATTCAAATTAATTGTTATTTCGATTATAACTTCTTTAAGTTTATTAGGTTAATGAAGGATCTTTTGCCAAACTCTCCTTTTTTATAATCGATTAGTCAGCTGAAAGGTCATTACTTGACTAAATATATTTATTTAGTTTATTAAAATTAAAATTTTTAAATGAATGAAGAAAATGATATATACCATTAAAGGAGATACTTCATACATTAATTATTTATATTATTATTAAATTAAAACTAATTTTATTTCTTTCTTTTTTTTGGATCTATTTATCTAATATTAATTATTAATAAGTTATTTTATAATAGCTCTTACAGGAATCATTATTTATTTTTTTTATAAAAAATATTACGTATTATGGTTGTTTATGGGTAAAAAGAGAAATTAATAAATTTTAAATTTTTCAGATTTTAATTTTTTATATTATAAAAATGGCAAATATTCTTTAAATAATTGGAAAGCACCCTCTTACTGAATCTAAACATATTTTTTCTTAGAAATTGATTGACCAATTGACTTAAACAAACTCATGATTTATTATATTAAAATACAATTTCTTAATCATTTTAATATAAATAATTCAAAAAAATTTTATTGTACTTTTGTTTAATTCTAAATTTTTATTAAATAGAATTAAATAGTAATTTTTAAAATTTTAAGCTGATAAAATGATAATTAAAGTTAAAAAGCAAAAACAATAAACTCAATATTTTATTGAAATTCTAAAATACTATTTCACAAAAAGTAATTTTGAATTAATTTTTCTAATTTAATTAATATTTTAAAAGAAGTATTTTTATCTCTACCTATGAATTAGGAGATATTATTTGGTTTTTATTTTAGTAAAAATAATAGGTTAGCTAGTTATCATATACTCAAAATGAATTTTAAATAGGAGAGAATAAGTAATACATTAATTTACAATTTTATAATGTTATTTTCCTAATAACTATACTAAATTAATATTAATAACATAGGAATCTATCAAACTAATTTCATATTTTTAAGATTATTATAATATACGCAAACCTAAAGGATTCAATTTGAAAGAGTAAAAATAATTTGAATTATGTTTGGATATAATAGATTTTTCATTAATTTTTTTCTATCTTTAGTATTAATTTAAAAAAAAGTTTAAAATTACTCTAATATTTTATAAATTTTTTTTTATTTTTAATTATTTTTAAATTATGGTAGATAAATCCTTTGAATCTTACTTAATTTAAAAGAGATGTGTGATAAATACTTGTTTTTCTATTTATGCTAATAAAGTACTGATGTCATCATAATATGATAAATGCCAACACTTCCATTCTTGACAGATAAAAAATTTCAATATTTATTTCTAAAAGAAAGAGGAATGTAAAGAGTAATATAATTTCCCGAACATTTATGAAATTAGATTCGTGTAAGTATTTAGAAAGATATAGATTATATTTAATTAGAAAAAAAATCATTGAATTTCATTTCCTATTTGAGTAACAATAAACTAATAAGCAAATATAGAAAAACATAATAAGTGGAAACATAAGTGATTGTAAAACTTAAAAGCAAATAATATATGAGTATAATGAAGGAAAGAATAAGTACAACTTATCAATATGGTTAAACTAACTCATAAGGTAATAACGAAACCTTAAATACAAATAGTTCTATAATAACATAGTTCCCAAGCAATTTAGAATCTTTTATAAAATAAAGTCGCTCCCTTGATTACTACATATTGGATTAATCATACGAAGAAAGAAATAGTACTTTAGATGAAGAGAATTTGAGATACACTTAAGCAACTGAATTATGTTCGCAATTTATTAGTAAATCCAAAGAAATATTCATGAAAAGAAATTATGAATGTTGTTCTAAACATTTCTTTAGGTAAAAAGTTTACCACACTTCAGACTAAATAGCATCAATGACAGTAGAATTTCCTAGAACAGATTGCCTGGGCAATTTTTCAAGATGCATCAGAAATCTATTTTTCGAGCATAAAGAACACCTATAGGCTGCTTCTTTTAGTTAAGATGAATTGAGAATTTAAGTTTTTGGGAAGGCTAAACTAGGATTAGTAACAATTGGAGGAATTCCAATTGGAAGATTTGAAGCTATTTAACCTGCAATTTGTAAATCTTTATTCTGCAATGCATCTATTTAAGTAGAAGTGGAAGCCTTTTTAGGAGAAAGAAGTTAAATTACGATTGAGAGAGATGCACATACAAGTAGATTATGCCTAGAAACAATATGTTCATGTATATGTTGTGCCTTCAATAAAAAATAAATGAAAATATTTAAAAATGGAAATCAGGTCAATACTTTTTCTGTAAGTAGATCACCTTTTACTCATTTTCTTAATTTATTTTGCTCATCTTTTATAAATGCTAAATGGGAGGTAACTCAAATGTCAATTGGTACTCACTAACTAAATGATATTGAAAAAGTGCTTATAATAGCTGCATGGCTTTACTAAATTGAGCATGTAAATTGATTTATTTATTAAGAATTAGTAAGCTCTTCTATTAAATTAATTAAATTTTCAATGACATGTTTATTTCTTATGATGCTGTAACTTAAATTAATTATGAGATCTATCTCGATATAATTCTTTAGTGTATTTATTCTTCTTTATATTACTTACATATTTTTATTCTAATATTTTTCTTCTAAAAATTAATAAATTCTTATATAAATATATTTAATTTAGGTAATCAATTACTCTTTTTTTTCTTTTTGTATCATAGAATGATATGATATCCATTAATATTTGCACTTACAGTAGAAAGTATTTAATTTAATTTAATATATCTAAAAAAAATGTTTATTTTTGTAAATTGTGAATTTCAAAATTAGTCTAGAAATGAAATAATGACTATTTTTAAGATAAACTATTTCTCCACTTAGTTATAAAAATAGGAGAAAATGTTAAAAATTTACCCAAAAATAAAAAGTATAAAGGTAAATTCTATTAAGAAATTCATTACAATATAAAGCGAATAAGTAAAAGAAATCAACTCATAAAGAAATCAATTTTTTGATATAGAGAATTTTTTACTGGAGAAATAATTTTTCTGAATCTACTTCCCCTGTTAGCAAGCATATATTCAACGCATTAAGGCTATTAATTATTTTTTTGTGGATTTTAATTCAGTTATTTCAGATATTTCTTTGTGTTATTTAATTCTTTTTCTAGCATTTTTGCAAATCCCTCTTATAAATCTTTGAATATCTTGGAATTATGATAAAATTAAATTTTATTGCTATTTACTTATTGCTGATTATTATTGTTATTATTGTTGCTGTTATTATTATTTCCAACTTACATATTAGGAATAAGGTTATTGATTAAATTGCTTCCTACATTTTATCCACTAAAGTTGTCGATATTTTGATTCATTAAAGAAGAACGATTCTCACCCGGTTAAAGATTTTAAGTAAGATTTTAAAGTTGCTAGTTCTTTATATCCTTTTTACACTTTTCACATTTCTAGCAATTATAAGGATCAGAATCTAAGTATCTAATGAATTATTCAAAAGTCTTTTACCCAGTCAATTTCTTCCATAATAAGCAAATTTTAACTGATCTTCTAAATTTTTATTGAGGTGTATCCTATCCTTTTGTATTTTATTGATGGAATGTACGCATGTGGAGAAACTATTCAAAGAACTTAATGTATTCTATACAACGGAAGAAACAAACACTAAGAGAAACGGGATTGATTTATTCAGAAATAGAGTTTATCATATTCTCAAATTAATGCAACATTAATTTGAAGGTATTTTTCAGTTCATCAAACCAAAGATCAGAATCATTTTCAGTGATTTTCTCAATATAATTCTTAAGCATGACAAAATATTCCTTTATTTTGAGAAGACTTTCAAATTGACTCATGAGGATAGGATCAACTCTATTTCTCGTGTTGCTAATATTTAGAAAATCTAAACTCATCAAGAAAGTGTAGAATTCATCATAATTTGTCTTGTCTTTTGTCTTATCTAAAAGATCTAAATTTTAGATGTGCATAGATTTGCTTTTCTTATCATCTTCCTAATCTTCAGCTACATTATTATAAACTGAAAATTTACGAACATTATCCTATTAATTCTAGTACTTTTAGACAGTTGAACTGCTATTCATATTCTATATCATAGTATTTCGTTGCTTGCTATCTGTTGGAGATCTATCATCATTGATATTTGAGTCAGGTTGTGATATCAACCCTTAAAATTCATGGAAGTCAAATATCAAATAACCATCAAAGTTATTGTCATTTTTTGATTTATTATTTTACTAAGAACCGGGCGCTTAAGAAGCAGTTACAGGGGTAGCGTTCATCATTCTTGTTCAACTAGTAACCTATTTTTAAATAGCTTTTAATATTAATGCTTCTTGAAATGAGAAATATAAATAAGTTTAGAATGTAGATTTAAATTAAATTCTATCATAAAATCTGGATGCTTAATCTAAAATGGATAGGTTTTAATTGGTTATAATTCTATAATATTTTTTTCACTTTCTCTACCTACTCAATTTATTATTTTAATAGGAAATGTGATTTACATTTCTACTTAATCTACTTAAACAATTTAATTCATGTTCTATAATAATATATTTATCAATTGAAATTCATTTTCACTAATTAAAATGAAAGTAATACCTTTTCCTATTATGTATCAATGTTTTCTTTAGAGTTATTTGATAGTTATATTTTTATTTTTCTTAAATCTATTGTATTAATTAATATTTAGATAATATTTTTTGCAAAATGTTAATAATATTGAGTGAAATTTTTTATAATCTTAAAAATTATAATCAGTTTTTATAGATCAATGAGTTTAATTGTTATTAGTATTACTATTTTTTATATTTTTTAGAAGAACATTTAATTTATCACAACTTCCTTATTTAGATTTAGTGATTAATATAATAGTGGATCGATAGTTGAAATTGAACCTCCCTCCAGTCAATTAATAAATATTCCCTTAATTATTTATTGTTATGTATATTATACACTGAATAAATTTCATACGTTTTTTCTTTCTCCGTAAATTATTATATTCATCCCATATTTTAGTTAATTACCCATCTAAAACTTGGATTTGATTTACATAGTAAATTCTTTTTAATTTTAAATAATAGAATAAATTATTTTCATATCAATAATTCAATTTCAATTTATAAGTTAATTTTATTTATTTTTAGATTAAAATAACTTTTCTTTCCTTTTTAAAATATTATTTCGCTATTTTTTTACTTTAATATTAAATTTAGGATAGAAAATTAATCTCAAAAAAGATGTCTTCTAAATAAACCATTAAAAATAAAATATAACATCTTATAAACTAAAAATTTAAATTAAAAATAGCTTTTTAATAGTCAATTAGGAAAGGATTATTATTTTCTAAAATGTGAAAATCACAAGCTAGAAATGGTTGGATAGGTCATTTATTTATTTAAAAAACTCCCAAAGATATATTTAATATAAATATTAAGTTTTATAAATCTATTTAAAATTAAAGAGTTAATTAAATTAAATGAAAAACTATCACTAATAAATTCAATATTTATTAAATTTATAATCTAAGATTTTTCAATTTATTCCATATTTATTTATTATTTATATTTGATTAAAAGTACATTATTTTATTCACAATATCATAATAAATAAAAAGAAATATATATATTGTAAAAATTGTAACTCCTATTTAAATAATAAAATAATACTTCAAAATATCTCAATAGAAATTTTTAATTTTTATATACAAGGAAGGATGATATTTTGGGTTATTTATAAAGATCAAATAAAGATATTTAAAATTGTTTAATGAAGCAACTTTTAGAGAAAAAATATATGCAAAATGAAGATTTTTATAGGTGTTTAATATGATAACATAAAGAATTATTTCACTTTACAAATGAATTACATAAGATTTTGATCTATGGATTGTACTTTCTATTAAATTTTAGAATGAAAATTAAATTCCAGTAAAAAAATATATGAAACAGAAAAATAAAAAGTTTGAAAATTAGTCTAAGTCTTTTGATATTATAAAAAAATAATGGAGCGATAAATATTGCACAAAAGAAAGTATAATTACATGAGGCTTGTGTAGAAGAATGCTAATAAATTTAAGAATTTGCTTATGAATTAAGTATAATATGAGTATCTGCTTATTATTATTATTATTGGTAATATTTTTGTGTAATGAAGATTAAGAAATTATAATAAAAGATAAATAACTAATTAAGCATAAAAAATATCAGTCAAAGAAATTTTTAATAATTAATTAAGAATTAATAAAAAATTCAGCTTTTTTTTAAAAAAGAGAAGCAAGGAATAAATCGCTTGAAAATATTATAAAAATCATGAGTTAAGGCAGCCAACATCACCATTAATAAAGCTAACCAAATTAAAATTAGCAAGCAAGCGAATTGAATAAAACAAAGACAGCCTTTAGGGCTACCAAAAAGGAAGATGCCAAGTTACTTCCTCACGAGGTCTTTGATTCGATGGAGGAGTTATAAAATTTAAGGACTAAATATCCTTCTTTAAGGCAGACTTACAGGGTAGAGATATACTACAACTTTATCTTTTCTTTTTTTTTTTTTATGAGTTTTCTATAAGAATTGTATTGATATTCTGCCTTCAATTTTCGGATTTTGATCAAGTTTTATATTAGTTGCAGATTTAAAATTTTAGTAGAATTTAATAGAATGAGCTTTATCAATATATTTTACAATAAAAATCTAGGTGAAGCCTAATAGTACCATGAATAGGAGTATTTCTTCTAATTTCTTTTCAGGAAATAAGCAATAGCCTACCATATAACCAAGATCTAAATATGATCTCAATGCATACTTCAAAGTAAATACTGATAGGTGGTATAGTGGGCTTGATGAAGCCAAAAATCTTACAAAACATAATGATTCATTGTAAGAAATAACTGTTAAGAGCTCCCGTAACCTAACAGTTCGCCATCCTGATGTAAAATAAAATCAATCTAAATATAACTTAAAGGAATCTCTTCATTTTTGTTCTTTATTACCTCCAATTTCAAGTAATCTATCACTTCAGTAAGTAATAAAAAATAATATTTAGAAGAATATAAAAATGAATTTAGAATAGTTAGTAAGCCAATCAACAATCAAAATAGATTTGTTATAAATGGAAATTAGAAAGCAAAGTAGATTTAATTTAGCTAAATTTAAGATAATTATTAGGAATTCATCTTTATTGGACAACAGTTATTTTTAGGTCTATAAAGCAACAAATACATTAATTATAAAGCAAGTAAATATACAATGAGAAATAGTTGAATAATGATCATATTTATAAAAATATGAAACCTCAAAGAATTTGCTCTTAACAGAGAAAGGAAGATATAAAGTTTAATGAATTTAAATAATCTATTATAAAAGATTAATAATGAATCCCTAACAAACATTCAGCTTAAATATAGAATTCATAGTGATAGTATAGAAATGGAGAGATTAGTTTAGAATTTATAAATTATTGAAGCGCAAATATTCAATTTATCTTATAAAATTATAGAAATAAGAAGGAGGAGGACATTAGCATTAATAAAGCTTACCATATTAACTGCATTAAACAGTTTCTAGTGAAGATTTATTCAAGTAACTCCCAAGAAACTTGTAGTCTGCTATAAATTTGCCTAATTTATACTCTCAAATAGAAGAAAA
Organism: Tetrahymena borealis; assembly: GCA_000260095.1. Lineage (NCBI taxonomy): Eukaryota > Ciliophora > Oligohymenophorea > Hymenostomatida > Tetrahymenidae > Tetrahymena > Tetrahymena borealis. The sequence continues at coordinate 1,840,738 of JH651226.1, forward strand.
TGAAAGAATGATAAATCCATTGAGGTCAGATTAGAATCTGCTCAATCCTTTTAATTCAACTAACAGCAACCACAATAAGTCAAGATAGTCATCTTTGACTAACATCAACTTTAAAATAAAAAAGTTGCATAACACTTATTATAATACAAGTCAACGCAGTATAGCTGAGCATAATCCTGACAATAAAGAAAGCCCCTTCACATATGTTGATTTCTTCTAGCAAGGGGATATGATCCATATAAAGATTTCTAATCTGACAAATTTCAAGGTATTTTATTTTCTAAATCTAATATAATCTTACAATTGAAAATGTAGAAAATAAGTTTAATTTTTGGATATTACTATCAAGCAAACATAATAGTATCAGTAAATCTTGTGAGGAAAAATATTAAAATTTCAAATTAAGAATTTGTGTTATTTTTTAATTATTGCATAAATTTATAGAAGTAGATATTTATAATTAATCAAAATTTAAATCTAGGTTGAACCTTTGGAGAAATTCGATGAAGGAAGATTATATGACGAGGATCCAATGGTTTATTTAAGCTCAGGTGTAGTAAGAGGCTATAGTAAATGGTAAGAACCAGATGGAACCTTTGTTTGGAAAGATTGCTTAATAAAGGATTATAATCCAATTACTTAAAAATTCACAATTTAATGGGTGGCTAATAAAAAGATAAAAGAAGTTAGTCGTTTAAATTTAATGTATGATCATGAAAACTAAGAAGTAGCTGATAGTAGGTATAATTTTTGTTTTTGTTTTTTTAAATAAAAATAATCTTTATTAAAATTGCTAATAAATCCATGAATTATAATATCTAGATATAAATTAGCTAAGGATAAGAGAGAATAGATGCTTTATTTCATTAGTTTAAAGTAAAAGATAGGAGAAACATCAAATGATTCAAAGGAAATATTATTTAGAAAGAAGAATTTAATGCGTATTTTGGAATTGATTTTCAATACTTAGTTTTTGAAGGAAGTAGAAGAACAGTGGAAAAGATAAGTCATCAATGATATACTATAAACATATAAATTTGATGTTGTTAAATTTGTTTACTAAGCGAATACAGTCTAGAGTTTATTTGAATTATTTTTAACGTAAATTATTTCATTTATCAAATTAATTATAATCTAATTTTTATTTAACATAAATAAAATAGGTACTATCCTGATGAATTATTGAGAAAAAAAACCAAAAAATACAATCTATAATTAGAGCTTGAATAAATTTAAGAGTACACTAATGAAATTCTTGTAGAATAGAAAGATTAGAAGCAAGAAGAATAAAATGTGAAAAAGAAATATTAGAATTCATTTTTCATACCTGAAAGAATAAAAGAAGAAGAAAGTGAATAAACCATTTTTGAATATACTTACAATGTGAGTAACTTCGTTTATGATACTAATCCATTAGCTATAAATTCTCATGATAACAATCCAGATAAAAATTAATCTACATTTACTACTTCAGTTGATGGACAACTACCTTCTAAATAGAAAGGCTCTTCTAAAAGAAAGATTACTTAAAGTATATTAACTGTTTTAAAAAGCCATTTTATTGAGTATAATATCACAAGTCTTAGCAAAAGCTTACGTTATAATAATGATCTTAAATTTTTATAGCTCCACACTACTCTCCCGCAAGTAATAAATTTATTAATTAAACTTAATTTAATTTTAGTGAATTACTAAATATATTATAAAAATAGTTTATGAAAGCAATTAGTAGTTTAGAAGAATCTGTTCTATTTTAATATTTTGCAAGCGCCGAATAAAATTATTAATCTGATGTTTTCCTTGAATTTGATAGTAATTCCTTTTAATTTTTAATAGCTTATTAAAAATACAAAATATAAAATAGGAATGAATATTGAATTCAATAAACAAAAATTCAAGATAGAAAAGATATTTGATAAGATAGAAGTAAAGATTGAAAAACTCCAATAAAAATATTTATTAATTTATTCATCTATAAATAAAATTAGCTTTCTATCAATGAAATTATTTTTGATGTAACAAGAAATATGGGATTTGACAGCAAAGAAGTAAAAAAGCTAAATTTACATCATAAGTTAAAAGAATCGATGCAAAAAATCACTAATTTCCTTGTTTAAAGTTATATGTCTAAAACCATTTAAAGCTCTATTTATTAATTATGTGAATCATTCTAAAAATATTATGCAGTACTTCCTTATTCTGATTTAGATACACCTGATCTTAGTCTAATTGACCCTGAAGTTAAGATCATTCGCTTATTGAAGAGATTACATTTCTGCTTTGATAACCCACAAGTTTAAATTAATAAGAGAGAATCGTTTATCACCTAAACTCAATTTTTAATGGTAAAACCAATAATTTTTAAATTTATAATTACAATCTATTTTTTAATAATAGAGTTTCTAAGAATTTGCTGATTTCGAATCTGTTTCTCCTGAATAAGATAAAAAAGTATTTTTAAAATCTAAAATCATTAAATAAATTTTAAATCGTATATAATAATAATAAAATTAGGTATTAAGTGTAGCTAGTATGCCTAATATTTATGAAAAGAATCTAGTAAATTCAAATTTTAATTTATAAAAAAGTATTCAACTAATGTTTGTATTTATTTAAGGTTTTGACAAGTAAAGAGATTTTAAAGAAAGTTGGAAATTCCATCTTTAATGTAGAAAATGAACTAATTGAATAAAAAAGAAGAATCTCTAATAAAATCATTTATGAAATGCCAGAGGATCCAATGACTCCAAATGAGAATTTGATAAAAAGAAAAATGATGGATGTTTCTAAAAGAGAATCTACAATAGTTTCATAAAAGAATTTAGAAAGTCTCTAAGAAGAAGAATAAGATGAAGATGAATTCTCAGAATGGAGATGGATAAAGGATTGCAAAATAGTTTTTATGATTTACACTAAGATGTGTGCTAAATATCTCAGTGATTAATTTTTAAATGAAAGATATAAATAAATAGATAAAAACCCTATTCTTCCCCTTTTTTCTATAAGGATAGTATTAAATGATGAAAAAAATATATAGAAGAAGATAAAATCAATCTATAAATCTTTCAAATTCAATAAAATGGATTTATAAAAGATGTCAGATATTCTCTTTCGTTCAAGAGAGTAACTCTATTCATATGGTGATTTAACTTATGAAGATATGTTCTACGAAATTGCGACTCGTAATGACTAAGAATATTCTATAGAGAACTTCGATAAAGAAGTAATATAATTTAATTTTAATTAACTTTTATTTAAATTAAATAATCTTTATTAAATTAGATTGGAGATGCTACTATTACAAAAGGTCGTTTGGGTTGGTTCAACTTTAACTAATTTTTAGTAACCTACGAACCTTCTCTTGAGATTTTTGAAGAAAAATTTAAGGATTAGTTTGCTAATGCTCTCAAGAATATCAAAAATTTAAACAAAATTTTTGGAGATTTCCGTAAAATTTATTTTATTTTTCCAATAATTTAGTTGTTATTTTTAATAATAATAGCCACTGATAAAATATTTAGAACAGATGATGTATTCTAATCTCAAATATAGTTGATGAATGATAATATTGATTCTTTTTTAATAAATGGTGTATATGGAGCCTATGCACTTCTTCACTTATTGAATAGATTTGAGTTTTACTTCTTACATTCTGAGAATTACGAGAAGTATATCAAGGGAATGTATGATGAAGATTAATTAACTGAAGTTTTCAGAGAATAAGAAAAAATACTAAAAGATCTTAATTTCTTCTAGTAGAGATTACCTGATGACATTAATCTAGGCTTATTGGTTGTTTAAGTTAAAGAATTCAAAAATAACATATTGGTAGAAATTAATAAGAAATTAGAATTAATAAAAGTTCTCAGCAAAGATAAATTTAAAAGCATCTTAGATAAAAATATTTCAAGCCATGAGGAAATAGTAAAAAATATGGAAAAGGAGCCTACAACTATATAGGAGTACATTTAAATGTTATTATATGTATCAGGTGATAACCTTTAAAACTAAATAAATCTTATGGATGTCTATCAAGAGATGGCAACATACCTTTATGATAAATTTTATGATTAGCAAATTATGATTGATTCAGATATGCTTTTACTTTACTTTAATGCCAAGGCTATGCTTTAAGATGTAAAAAACCATAGAGATGCAAAACTATTTGCCCTTTCTAAGAATAAATCTAAATTCGAAGAAATGCATTATTCTGATAAAACTTAAGTTAAAGATAATATTGTTTCTTTAATGAAAAAAATTCAAAATCTTAAGACAGAAATAAGTTTTGAAAGAGCTTTTGAAGTAGCAGGTCTTTCTGCAGAAATTTTAACCGAGCTTAACTATGTTGAATACAAAGTTAATGTACTTTAATATGAAGAAGAGCATCTCTCTATCCAACCAGATTAATAACTAAATATTTAAGAAGATGCCTTTAATTTTCGTACATATGATCAACTTTGGAAGTATACTTCAGAATGGAAGATGGTAGACTTTTTATTTTATTTTAATTATTTTAATACTTTGTCATAATGTAAAAGAAAAAAGAAGAATGGTTAAAGAAGCCTTTATTGAGTCATAATGTTGGTGGATTTGGCAATGCTGACATTAAAGATATTGCAGCAACTTTAGATCTTGGAATAAAAACTTTAAGAGAAGTAGAACCCTACTTTAAATAGCACAATAAAAAGCTTATGCCATTAATAGAAACTTTAACTGGAGATATAGGTTAATTTGAAAGAGTTTATGAATTATTAGTGCAAGTTAAGCATGAAAGCTTTAAAAGTGAACATTGGGCAGTAATTTAATAAAAAAAATATAAAATTAAGAAAATTAAAATGCTTTTATTAAAAATATAGCAAATTTTTGAAGTTATGTATCAAGACAACCCCAAGAAAGTAGACGAAATGTTAGCTTGCTTAAAGACTCCTTAGTTTAATTTAAGTTTCTTGATTGCAAATAATGCACTTGAGCATTTAGGCTTTGTCTCCAATATTGCTGGAGTAATTATTTAAAAACAATAAATATTAATAATATAAAATAAATTTACTATCTTTTTAGGAAGCCCAAGAAGAATTTAAGAGCTAAGAAACAATTGATAACTTAAAGAATGAATTCTAGAATATTAACTTTGACACTATTGACTTCCTTAATATACCCCTTATCCTAGGTTTGAAAGAGAGAGTTTCAGATTTACGTCATCAATACTTCACAGTGTAATTAAGATTACTTAAGATTTAAAATTATATAAGAGTTATTTTAATTAATATAGAGGAGAAATGTTACGTAATAAAATTTATTAGAAGAATGATTTCACTGAAAAGTTGAGCTAATTAGAATACGTTGTAAAGAATACGATGAAAGTGTTAAAACGTATTGCTAAAATTTAAGATAGATTAGTGGCATATGCTCCCTTGTATAGATTTAAAAAGAATGAACCTTACTTGAAATAATCCACTATTATTTATAACTAAGTTGTTGAGGATTTTAAGAAATACATTAAAGACATTGAAAAGAAGGGAATGAAATTTTTTGCAGCCCTCTTTATTAAAGAAGAAGAGGACAGTAAAGCTTAATAGGAAATACATGAAAAATGTTCTAATATTTATACTAGAAGTAATTATGTGCGCTAACTTGTTTAAGTTATGGCTAGACAAATTCGTTTTGAAAACCCTAGAATGGCATTCTTCTCTGATGAAAAGATAATTTAATTATGTGCTTGTCAGTTCTATCCAAAGGAGTTCTTACAATATATTTCAGTTGTATATCCAGGTGTTAAGGAATTTGTTATCTCTAAAGTTGATAATGAAAGTAGGCCTGGATAGTAAGAATTGATTGTAAAATAGATAATCAATGAATATGGAGAAAAGTTAGATCTCCTATACAACGTATAATATTAATTGGGAAGAAATGATGAACCTCCTGTTTTTACTTTTATGAATGAAATTGAATTATAATTTAAAGAGTACTTCAAGAATGTCTTGTAAAAGAATATTAAAGGAATCGGTTTATCCCATTACAATTATTAATAAATTTGGACTCAATTCATTACTAGTGGAGCTGTTCCTTTCTAAATTTTATATTTAATTAATGATCTCTGCTTTTATCATGATGTTTCTGCTCTGTTGAGTATTAACGATTCTCTTGAAGATCTTAACGAATATTCTTCTCCTTAAGAAGTTAAAGCAAGAACAAAAGACTCGGGAATTAATAAATTAAAAAATATCTTGCAAACTTAACTTACTAACTTCTAAGTTTACTTCTAGTCTGTAGTTAAGCATAATAATAATCCTAGATTCGTACTTCCTTTCACTTAATTTATTCTATAAATTTAGAATCATATAAATATCTTAAGTTATCTCCTAAACAACTTAGTAAATACTTTTATTTTTTCAGATAATTTTTTTTATATATATTTTATAGGATAATATTAAAACTATGAATATTATATTAATTAGGCTTTTAGATTAGATTCTTTTGAATATCTTGTTCTTCCTAAATTCTCTCTTGAATTCAATAGAAAGGAATTAGACAGACAGCTTTTTAATAAAGTATAAATTTAGAATTTGAATGCTATGACAGCCGCAGCTCAATAAAAGAAGGAGGGTTAACCTTAACAAGGTACTGAAACCGATCCAAATGCAGAATTTTAATTAGATAAGAAGAAATCTTAAGATGATGGAGATAGCACAACTAAGAACCAACCTCCTAAAAAGCAAGAGCCTAGTCTCCCTAAGAATTGCCTTGAAGTGATTCAAATGACTCATATTGCGACTAAATAAGCTGCAGCTCAATCTTATGGTTAAAACGATTTACCAAATGTTAATGCCAAATCTCTCTTCATGAATTTAGCTTAGGAATACCCTTTCGAAGTAGTCCTTCTTAGTATGAATTATAAAAGACTTTATGGATATGAAGTTAATCCTATTTTCCATAATTATGTATTTACTGAATCTTCAAATAGAGTATTTGCTAAAATTCTTGGTGCATTTTCAGCTACTTTAGGTAATATTAAATTAATCAATCTCCTATCTTTAACAAAATAAATATTAATTAGGTGGCTGTTTAAGAAGCCCTTCACAGACAGGTAAAAGAGAGAATGCAAAGGCATTGAGCTATTTATTAGCAAAACCCTTCTTTGAGTGGAATTTTGATGACAGAATGGATGCTTTCACAGTTTAAAATATTCTTACTGGATTTGCTTCAGGTAATTATTGGTTATATGTCACAAACCTAGAGAAATGTAATATGAGCATTATTAGTACTATGGCTCAAGTTATGTTTGCAGTCAGAAAAGCTCTGATTTAAGGATATACTCAATTCCCCTTTGGAGAACTTACATTACCTTGCAATAGCTAATTTGGTATTATTTGTTCATACTCTATCTGCTAAGATGGTAATAAAAACTCTTTCGAAACTCTTCCTAAGAGTCTTCTTGAAAATTTCAGAATTATTAACTTTATAGAACCTGAAATTGATTCTATGTTTAGAGTAACAAATACTTTTTTATTTTGATAAAAAATTTATATAACTTTATTAAAAATAGCAATATTTCTTAATGTTGGGTGTTAGAGATTATTAAGTTGAAGAGAAAATAAAACAGTTCTTATTATTCTTCTCTTTCTTATCAAGTTCATTTGACAAGCAATACTTCTTATAAAAGAATATGCTTACTTAATACGATTTGGGAGATATTAAATACAGTAAATTTGAGGGTATGCATACAGTCTTTTCTATGAAAAGTTTAATGAAATTCTTACATATTTCTTTGATGACTTAGATTTCTAATAGATTTGAGCAAGATCCTATAGAAGTATTAAAGAATTAATTAGATCTTCACTTATAAGCTACTCTTTCTTAAAGTGGATACCAATTCATTAAAATTGCTTTCTCAAGATTCTTCACAGAAAGCTCAAGCAAAAAGAAAATTAAAAAGCCAGTTGTGATGCCTAGATCTAGTGATCCAAATGTTTAAATTATAGAAGAGATTCTTCCTAACCCAAAAGTAAAGATGCCTGATTTTGAGCTGATAAATCCCTCAAGCTATATAACAATAGAAAAATATCTTCCACATATTCATTAATTTTTAGAAATGAATTACCTTCAGCCCACTGAAAATTTATTTAATCTTATTTCAACTCTTGCTCCTATTACTATGAATAAGATACCTGTTATCTTTTATGGTGCTCCAGGCAAGAAGAAAACATTAATGATTAAATTACTAGCATTTATATAATCTAGACACTAGAACATAAATTTCAATTTAAATTATGTTAAAATTGATGCAATAACTCCTGAATCTCTACTTGGATATAAAAACAAGCGTGAATTCATTTATCTTTTTATTATTAATAATGTTTTTAATATTTAATTTTATAATTTTTTAGAGGGTGTGTTCAGAAAAGGCTTAATTGAATTGATAATTGAGGGAATAAAATACTTTTAACCTGATGAAAAAGAAACTAAAGATGTGCTATATGATCTTGAAAACTAATTCTGTACAATTCCTGCTTCGACAAATATTCCTTCTAAATCAGAAGGTAAGCAAAAATCAGAACCTAAGATTGTATTTAAGAAAAAAAATACTCTTAATAAATTAACTGAAAACGATTGGATAGTGGTTGAATCTTCTTCTGCTTTGAATAAAAACCCTCATTAAACATATCTTGATTATGCTCTAGATGGATTCTATAAAGTAATAATTTATAACAATTTAGAATGATCATTTAAATAAATCTTATTTATATAAATAGAAACACTTCAATTTGATAAACAGTGATATTGTGAAGATTCCTAGAGATATTTATAGCGTGTTTGAATTAGAATCTCTTACTAACTTATCTCCCTCTAATATTTAGAACTATTTCTTATGTTACTTCAGCACTGATATTTTTGATTTGAAATAAGAATTTATTTGTTGGTTTGAAACCAAATGTAGCCAGAATAGCTATTTTGCATAATTTGGTACAGTTATCAAAATCTTATTTGCTTATTTCTTTTTAGAATACATGAAGCAAATTGATTTTTATCACAAAGATGAAGTAAAAATTTTTTATCATACTGAATAAATATAATAAACTTTTATTAAATTAATTATTTTTAATCCTTAGACTTTCTTATACAGATTATCAAAGAGAGCTTACTTGAGAAATTTCTTGCATTATTTAGAAATTTTCTTTAATGAAATAAGAAAGTTTGATATTGCCTGTGGTGAGTATGAAGTCTCTAATTCCAACATTCCTGTTATAAATTTGAGAAGATAGAGAAAAAATAAGAAATAAACTTAATTAATGGAATTTGAATAGCTTTCTAATCTATTAAACTCCAACACTGAATAAAGTGAAAGTCAAAGTAATCAATATTATTTTCATACAATTCTATTTTTTAAATTTAATATTAAAAGTAAATTATTCCTTAATTTAAAATAAATAGGTGGTGTTGATCCTAACATAAGATTAATTTGCACTATGGAAAGTATTTTCATCTTTGCATTAACTTATGGTGTAGCTATTCACTTGAGAGATGAAAAGAAATTACAATATTAAGAATTCATAGAAAAATAGATAAACAGTTATATTTCTTATCGTGTCAAAAGTTCTTATTGCTCATTTGATATTGAAAAATATCCTTTTGGTTTAAATTTAAGAGATTTGATAAATACTGAAAGAATTAACTTATTCGATATCTGCTATGATATTTAGAATTAAATGTGGATTAAATGGAATAATGTTGCTCTTGAAGAATATGGAGGTGTTATTAGTGGTGACTTCACTCGTGATACTTTGGATTATAGAGAAATTGTTAGGTTGAATTATGATTCGATAGAATATATTTAGGGTAAGATCCATTAAGAAAAGAATGTAATTTTCATTCCTGAAAGTGGTGTCTTTGTAGAAACAAATGCTACTAAAATAACTAAATTCTTAGTTCAATTTGCTGTTGCCTATTCTAAACCTACTATAGTGATTGCTCAAAATCAAAATGGTGTAACCAGCTGTATTTAAAATAAACTCAAGACTTTAATTGAACATCACTCTTATTCTACCGCCTATATTTCTCTTGACAGAGGAACTACAATTAAATAAGTAAATGAAATTATTTTATAATTTTTTTAGAATTATTAATTAAAAATTCATTAAAATAGTTCTAAAAGAGAGTAGAAAGAAATTTAATCTGGAAGAACAACAATCATTTAACATCTGTTTATGAAACGAATACCTTAGTTGTTATTGATGACCTTAATCTAGCTATGGAGTATGTTTAATTCAATTTATACTATTTCTAATTATTATTTTTAAAATTTATTAGTGGTGTTTCTCCTATTGGTGCATTGAGATATTTCCATGAAAACGAAGGGTGGTTCTCTAATAGTAAAATGAGATTCATTCAATTTAGTTTAACTAGAATGTTAGCTATTTATGGATACAGTCCTTATACTTCATCAAATATTTTTGATCCTGCCTATACTGTTTTATCTAACAGTGTACTAGAGAAATCGATGATTTTAAGGATGCCTGATAACAATAATAAAGATTTAGCAAGTATTTTCTAAGCTTACAATCAAGTTGATTTCCATTCTAATATCCAAGAAAAGAAGAGATTCTTAAATACTATGAAATCTCTCTGCGCTATAATGGCTATTACTAACATTTAATACTAAGAAGAATTTTCACTTATCACTAATATTGTAAGTGGTAATTTTTCTATCCGTAAGGGTATTGAAATAATCAAGAATATGAACTATTTTGAATATTTCAATAAAAATAAAAGCTCAATTATGCCTGAACTTTTCTTCAGAACTATTGTCTATTTGTAATAATTTATTGTTCAATTATTTTTTTATTCATAAAATTAAATATAAAATTAGAATGAATTAATATTATGCATCTGAGTTTATTCACAATAAGATAGAAGATCATAGATTAAAAAAAAGAGTTTATGGTTCTTTTAGTGAAACAGAAATGAGAGACTAAAGTTAGAGAAATGATGATTAATCTATAGAAGGTAATACTATATTTAAGAGAGCATCTTTCTCAAAAAAGGAAAGTACTGAGGGTGATTATTAAAAGAAAAATAGCCAAACCATTATTAGTGAGTAAGGAAACTAATAAGTGATGAGAGATGAATATGAAGAAGAAAGTGATGATGTCATCGAAGAAAAAGAATTAAAAACAAAAAGTGAAAAGAAGAGAAGAAGTATTTAGTTGAAAAAGGAATAATCAAAGAGTATACTACCTTTCTCATAGGAATCTTTAGTCTAAAATTTAGAAGATTTTGAGACTTTAAACAAAATATCAATGCCTAATGATTAGAAAGTATTGTATTTCTTATTATTCTAAGAAGAATAGGATAATAGTCTTGAAAAGTTAATTCTTAAGATAGGAGCTAAAACAGGTGCTGTAGATGATACTGGTTTACTCGACAAAGGTAATTATGCTCCCTTATTTACTAAGCAAAAGGAAGAATATCTTATGAAAGTGGATGAACTATAATCTCCTTTACTACCTCAAAAACGTACAGATAAATAGGCTAAAATGAATGAAGTTTTAGATAATATACCCTCACCCTAACGCAAGCCTGCTCATTTTAAGCGTACTCCTCTTCGTTAATAATCACTACTACTAGAATTACGAAAAATTGAATAATAAGATGATATTAATCCAATTAAAGAAGAAGATGAATCTTAATTAATGACTTCAGCCAGAAAAGGCGAAAATGAAGAAGAGGAGGAGGAAGAATAAGTAGGAGAAAGTGGTAAAAACAAAGGAAACCAAAATAATAAATAACTAACTTTTAATTTCTAAGAAAGAGGATAAACTCAAAGATCTCGTAAAGGAAAGAGTTAAACTACTGCTCTATAAGTAGTTACTCCTACAAGCAGCCTTAAATAGTAAGCATAAGGTGGAGGTGCTAAACTAATGTAGTCACCTATTAAATTTGGAGAAGAATCAAGTAGAGTTTCATCTGATAAGCTTTCATAAGCTTAAAGAGAAGCAGATGGAGCAGTTCCAGAAGAAACTCTTCAGATGTTGCGTCTTGAATAAAAGGTTGCCATATAAATGGCAGCACCAAGTAGAGATATCACTAATGCTTATAAATCAAAATTCATAAAGGATACTAAGAATTAGAATAAGCGCTAAACATGGGTTTCTAATAAAGAGCAAGAAGAAAATATCTTCATTCGCTAAATTGAATCAAAGATTGATAAGTCTATGAACATCTAATTTGAAGAACTAGCTACTTTGCCTGATTAATTAGTAAGAGAATTCAGTAGAATGTTAGAAAGTGAATTACTTGAAGGAGTTCCTGATTAGAGTAAATAGCCAAATACAGTTTTATTGTTTAGACATGAAATTTAGTTCTTTAATTGGTCATTATTAGACTAAGATGATGAAGATGATAACTCTAGTTTAGATAGTAGAAGTAAAGATATGTTTGATTATCAATTCTGTTTGGTTACAAGAAAGAGAGAGAGAAAGATATTTGAATTCATTCTGAAATAATTCAGAGATTTCTCTATATAGCATCCCTTCTTGCTTACTAATTTCTTAGTGAGAGAAAGTAATTTTGAATCTCTCTACTTCCACTCTCTCAAGCTTCTTCATCTTTTACAAGTCTCAACAAGCCATATTTTCCTCAACTCTCAATTTACTAAAGAAGCAACACGCGAAATTATTAAATTTACATCGAATATTCTTCATCTCAAATTCTATGAAACTGATATTACCATTAATACAATTGAATAATTCAAGGAAACTCTATTTGAAGCTTTAAAAGGTAAAGATTAATTAAAATTTATACATTTATCAATAAAAAAATTAAATAATATATATTTAAAAAAACAGATTTGTTTGGACATTAATAGTATTCTATTTTCTACTTAAGAATCTCCAAGGATGGAGTTATTGGTAGCTCTATGGCTGATTACAACCAAAAAGATATGAAAGAAAGTTTCAAATTAACAAAAGTTTTGGAAATTATTCATACTCTAGTATCAGGAAGTGAAATACTTAGTTTATTCACTAAGGAATAAATTGAAGTTTTAATTTCTCATTGGAAACTTAGTAAGAAATTCCTTGGTTTGAATAACCACATTCTATATCACATAATTTCAAAGAGAATTAGAAGTCATTTGAAAATTATCATTTCATAAGAACCACTTCCTAAGGATAACAACATATTCTACTCTCTCTATTCTAATCTTTTTAAAGAGTTTAATAAATATCTTATGATTCCAATCCACGTTTCTGATGATTCAGAAAAGAAGAACTGGTATTAAGATCTCATTTAAATTTCAGTTGCTTAAAGCAAACTTGACTTGATTAAGAGAATTTACACTATAGAGTTAGATATTTCTCGTATTTATGAAAGTTAATATTTCAGTAACATCAGAAGATCATTTGAAGAAAATCTCTCACTTTTCTATCTTACTTAAAATATATTTAAGACTTAAATCCGTCTGAAAGAAAAGTAGCTACGCGAAAATGGTATGTATCCTCAAATGATTAAACTCATGGAAGATAAGTTACTGGTCTTTGAAGTATAGATTGAAAATAATGATACAAATCTTGAAAATACTAAGATCAAGAAAGAATAACAATAATAACTCCTTGAAACAAACTAAAATATTTCAAAGCAACTCCAAGGTGAAATTGAAGGTACTTACTATTTATACCACTGCATAAAATAACTTATTACTTTTATTAAAAAAAGAATTATTAAATGAAGAAGCTAAACTTCAATAGCTTATCAATAGAGTTTAATTCTATGAAAAGCATGTTTAAGAATTTGAATCAAGAAGCAAAGAATTAATTGAAAAACTAAGAGTTAAAGATGCAGACACTTATAATGAAGATGTAAATAAAATTAACCCTCTTATTCTTTGTTTTAGTATTTATTATTTAAAAATTTAGATTAAACCACAGAAATTCTTGGAAGTCGTTAGTATGAATGTGTATTGTGTTGCTTTCTTCATTACAATGAATGACTTTTTGGAAGATAAATTCTAAATTGATTTTAGTCAGCTTGAAGAAGATTTAAAGAATACAAAGAATAAAGTTCACTTCTTAGATATGCCTAACTTAGATTTGTATAAGGAACGTTTAGTTGAAGTTGTATCTGATTTCTCTTGGATTAAATATGCTCTTGATAAAATGAATGAGAATAAGATTACCGAAAAATAATTATAACTCCTTTAAATGATAAATAAAGAATATGGTGGAGGATAAGAAACTAATTTAATTTCATTGTAGAGTGGTTTTAATGTTTCATAGCTTTAAACTATTAAATTCATTGATATTGGTATTGATTTTGTACGTATTAGTGTAGAGAAGCGTCGTTTCCCAGAATCATCTTAAGTTATATAAGGTAGGCTTAATGCTCTCTAAGCTCATCGCATGAAAAAGTAAGAAGAAAAGATAGGGCCTGATAACCTTTGTGCTAGACTCCCTGGTGAGATTGAATTACTTAGAATAGAATAAAAGAATTACATGAATGCCTTAGCTAAGAAAAGATAAGGTTTAACTCACTTCTCGCTTTCATTAACAAAATCAAGAGAATTATTTGAAGAATTCATTCGTTAAGAAACTTAAGATTTGAATGATAAGAAATTACTCTCTTAAGTGTCATAAATTGCAGCAATATTAATTAATACTGGTATGAAGTATCCTCAATTTATCACTAAAAAAATTCTCACTCTTTTCAAAGAAAAATTGAATATTTCATTCAGATATTTCTAAAAATAATATAAAATTTTTACAGTCTTAAAGAATCTTAAATACTATTATGAGGTTCTTAAATAAGAAGTTCCCCTCAATTAAGACATGATAGATTTCATAGCTATCATAGATTTCCTAATTGACTATGATATGTTCTACTATCCTTTCATTAGAGATCCTTCTGGTATCTATTCTGAATATATCAAGGCTAAATTTACTTCTAAGTTTAAGCATGAATAATATACTGTTGACTCAAAATCTGAAGCTAATATTGAAGAAGTAACTTTTAATAATACTTTTTATTTTTAAATTTCATTTTTCAAATTATATAATTATAGGCTTTGATTAAAGGTGAAACCCTTATTGTTGAAGATTTTGACTAAGATCTATTAGAAATGGTTATGCCTATTATTGAATGGAAAAATCAAAGGATGTAGAAATTATTATTCTACTACATGAAGGATCCAGTAGATGCAGAATTGAAGAGTTTAGAGATTAACTAAGAAAGACCCCTTTTATTGATAAATGGAAAGGAAATTGAAGTACATCCTGATTTCAGATTAATCATGATCTACTAAGGAGATAGAATAACATTCTCTCATACATTTTTCACTAAAGTATACGTGATGATCATGGAATTTGAAGATGAAGAAAGATGGAAATAAACAATTACTGATCATTTAATTAATGGGTTCTATGTAAAAGAAAAGAAAGAAATATTAGAAAAGGTAAATTATATAAAACTCTTAATAAATTCAAAATAATTTAATAATTAACTAAAAGAAAATACATGAGTTGGTTCATAAAGAATAAACTCTAAAGAACAGCTGCTAAGAAGTATATAATAGATTATTGAATGTTGAAGCTTCTGATGATACAGATTTTATGAATTTTGTAATTGATGAAATTAAAAAGCAATAAATGATCATCACTCCTCCTACTGAGACTTTAGAAACCTAAGGAAGTGAGGATTTAATAGGAGAATAAAATGAAGCTATTGAAGAAGAAGATGAAGAGTTTGAAAACTAACAATTCTTCAAAGCGCTGTAAATGCCAGAACCAGAATCTAACAAAAATATAGAAGAAAACAAAATCATAGAACCTTAAGCATCTCAAAGACCAGCATTAAAGCGTCCTCCTATGTTCAAAAGACCACCTAAGCCAGTGTCAGTTGTAGTGTAATAATTTTTTCTATTTAATATTTAATTTATTAACTACTTGTTGGATTGAAAGGAATTACAATTAAATAATTAATTTTTTTTGGCAAATAGTAAAAAGAAATAAATAGCAGCTGCAAAAAAATAGTAGTAATTAGAAATAGAAGAAAAGAATAGAGAATAATAACAATATAAGACAAATTTGAAGAAGGCTTAACAAGAAAGTCACTTATTTACTCCTTCTCACTCTTCTAAACTGATGTTCGATAATAGAAGAAAGAGAATGAATATGAAATTATAATCATTGAAGAACGGGTCTGATCTGGAATATGTAAAATAATTCTATTATAAATTAGATGAGATGTTTGAATTCTCTTCTCTCTTTTTGGGTGTTTTAGAGTTCATCTTTGCTGTTAAGGTTAATTGGATGAATATCTCTGAAGCTTTAGGTTCTATATATAGTTTTTCAGATAAAACTTTCTTGCTTCTGATTAGTTCTTCAATTGAAAACTGTAAACGTCATCACCAACTTCCTAAAGATCAATCTTAAAATGTAAATATTTTTTTAAATATGAATCTAAATAAATAAACTGTAATTCAATTATTATAGGAAAATCAAATGAGTTAAAAATTCCTAAAGGCTTTCTGTGAAACTATTTATTCTACATTAGTAGGTGGATTAAGAGACGATCACTAGAATCTTTTCTGTTTATACTTTGCTCTTATGTTCTTGAGAGGAATGAATCAATTTACAGAATTTGAATGGAAGATGTTTATAAACTGGAATATAGAAACGGATGAAACCTAAAATATGTTCTATGATAACCTTTATGATAGCAAATGGAAAACTATTAAAAATCATCTAATCTCATTTTATAATTTATCAAATAATTTATTAGCTCCTTTACTCAGCGTTAAATAAAGTAAATTAATTATTATTTAATTAATTAAAATATCATTTTTAATTTTTATTTTAAATAGACGACGTAACAAAAGGACTATTATCATCAAGCAGCTAACTAAATTTATCTTAGAATCAAAATGAATTAAGTATGCTAAGTGGTGTGATGCCCACAAAAACCAATGAAAACAATGAATCTATTGATAGAAGCATTGACTAAAGTTTTAGTGCTCATTTCAGTTAACAATAAGGTAGAAAGATTGAAAAGAGAAGTTTGTTTGCATTGAAATTCTAAAAGGCTGTAAGCAAATAATTATAGTAGGAATAAGATGAAAATCTATAAGGGGTTTAAAAGGATGAATTTGAATTATTCCTTTAGAAATAACAATCATCTTAAAGACAAAAACAAAAATCAATCGAAAAACCTACTTTAACTAAAGATAAAATCTCATTTAAAGAGTAAATTAATTATTAAACATATATTTAAATTAATTAATTGTTTTCTTATTATAAAAAGTTCTCTTCCCGTAACAAGAGAAGAAGATGAGAAATCTAAATCATCAAAAACTATTTCAGAAAATGAAATCCATGAAGAAGATGAGCTAGAAGAAGAAAGTTAATCTCCAACAAGTAGCCAAGAAGATAAATCTCCAAACAACCTGAATTATAATGATGAGGAAATTTAAGAAGAAAATGAAGATGAATTCGGTAATTCATCAGGATTCGCAGATAATATATTCGAAAATAAGTAATCAAGCTTAGACAATCCATTTGGATTTGATGCAAATCCAGTTTAAGATAATATCTCAGAATCTGCTCTTTCAGCTAGTTCAATAAATAGTGATGAAGAAAATAAGAATAATGTTGAGAAGAAAGAACAAAAGACTCTATAATAAATCTAAGCTTTAACCAATAATTTCAATGTTCAAGATGCATTAGAAAATGTTTCAACTAGAAATTAGATTAAGATAGGTAGAAAAGCATTTGAAGGTTTCTTACATCTATTTAGTTTGTTCCCTCAAAGAACCTAAATGAAGCACTTAGTAAATAGTCTTCTTTCTAAGCTCAGTTATTGGATTGATTTCTAAAATACTTCTTTAAAGATGAAGAACTATGACAGTAATAAGAATATTATCATTCCTCCTCTCATACAAAATATAGAAAAAAAGGTTACTCCTCTCTAGCTTCTTCTATTTGTTAAGCATTTTAGGTAATCTATTTAAACCTTTAATGTGTTATTTTATTATTATTAATGTAATTAATAGGCCCGAAGAACTATAAAGATTTGCAAAGTTCTTTTTCAGAAAAGCATTTAAGGGGTATATTGAAGAAATTCCTTAAAATAACTTTGATTAACACTGTCAAACAGGTAATAATTTTATTTATTAAAATTAAAAATATTTATATCTTTTATTATTAATTAGATTGGATGAGAAGACCTACAGCATTATATCATCATTGTGTTTAAAAGAGCATGTTTGAAGCTTTAGAACTTAAGATGATGAGTCTTCAAATTGAAGGTGGCCTTGTGAGATTACCTGTAGGCATTTTGCCAGTCAAAAATGTTTTAGAGAAAATTACAGAGGCTGGTGGTGCAGGCTAATGGTTAGCTATTGAAAACTTGGAACTTTTAGGTAGAAAGGATTTACTTTAAATATTAAAGAAGATTGATTAGGAACTTCTCGAAATCACTTCTAGAAGAACCTTCAAGGTTTGGTTGATTTTCAACTTGAATGATGAAGGAGAAAACTACTAAAAAGCTAATTTCTAGAAGAAGGTGCTACCTCTTCTCCAAAGCTATTTAGAGAGATGCTGGAAGATCTATATTAACACTCCTTAAAAGGTAGCTCGTACTTTAAATATAATGTACAATATTGAAATACAAGAATATCGTGCTAGACAATAGATGCAGCGTGAAGGCAAAAAGATTCAATCAGCTGCAGATTTCAATAAATAGACTGCAGCATTACTAGATTAAGGGGCTGAAAAGCATACAGCAATTAATAATTCAGTCATTTCATGTTATATTCACAAATATATGCAACATAAATAAAAAGTTTTACGTGATGATAGAACTGTTTCCTTTAATCTTCATTCCTTCGTAGATAGAGAAAAATTGAAGAAAGACAATTAAGTCTTTGTTGAACGTATTATAGATTATGAACATAAGTATAAATTTGCTCTTTCTTTCATGTTTGCTGTTTTAAGATAAAGAGTTAAGTATGAAAGATTATAGTTCTGTTCTTATATCTAAGAACCTTTCATGTACGTTAGTGATTTCGATATCTAGGCTATGCAAGATGAAATATTCCTTTTTTTGAGTGATTATCCTTTGGATATCTAAGTATTCATAACTAAATTCTTAAATCACTAATTCAAAGATAATTATATGTATGGATATACAACTTATTAATCAACAATAATTAGAGATCTCTCAAGAATATTTGTTTTTACAGCTTAAGAAAATACTACTAAAATCACTGTCAATAATAATATTGCTACTCTCAGAGGTGTTAATGAAATAGAAAATACCTTTGAATATGAAATCTATGATTTCCACTAAGGTCTTTATCCTACTGTAGAGGAAGGACTTTACAAATCTATAAGATCATTCCCTAATGAAGATCCCATAAAGATTCTTTCTTTGTAATATTAAATTTAAAAACTATTTTAAAACTATGATTTTCAAATATGTCCAATTAATCATTTTAATTAATTATAAATAATAGGAATTAAAATTCAGAATTCTAATACAATTACTAATAGTCACAAGGTTTAATGAATAGAATTATGGAAGTTGAAAAGAAATGGGAGGAGAATAAGTTAGGAAAGCTTATTAATATGTTAGATAGAATTAAATACTAATCAGATCATATCCAATCGGATTATATGAATGGATAAGTTAGATAATTCTTTAATGTCCACCTACATCGTTATCTCCATCAACATGAAGCTCAACTAGAAATCACTTAACTTATTCATTATTTATTAGAAGTCTTGGATTTCAACTTTGATCTCAAGACTATCAGCTTATTTAAGATAAAGCATGACCGTGAAGATACTTTCTAAGCTGTTATAGAAAATTGGGTTGAATCTATTCAAGCATCTATCCCTTCTAAGCATAACTCTATGGTCGTTGATCCTGATTTATCTCAAATTGATTAAATGATGGGAAGAGATTTGATTCGACTTAACAAACATACTTATGGTAATAGTGCATAAAAGAATTCACGCCAAGGTACTGTAATTAATCCTACTCGTGGATCTACATTAACTAAATAGGGATCCATAAAAGCCTTCAATACTTCGTTGAATGAATAATTAGTTAGATAAAGTACATTTAAAATGACAAAAAACACATCTGGAAATAAAAATGAATAGTAATCTCCTCTTAGAAACTCGAATGAAGAGATTAATTAGAATTCACAAAATACTGATACTTCTCAAATTATTAATCCTCATTTACACCATCACCATCGTTAACTATTTAATAGAAATACTCGCAAAAATGAAAGTAAATTCTTCCGTGCACTATAACAAGAAAAAGAGGAAAGTAAACTGAGAAATGTAAGATCAAGAAATGATTCTTCTTACCAACAAACAGAAAACAGAATCCCTTCAGATTTTAGTAATACTATTGGTTAAATTCTTATATAGCAAACAAACCAATCTCAAAACAGTTTCCATCATACAGATGAAGATGAATCTGAATCTCAAGTAGGTCAATAATAATCTTAATATGGAGTTGGTAATCTCAGTTAAAGCCAACTTAAAAGCCATAATGCTTCTCACTTCCTTCATGAAGATGGTATTTCTAATGAAGAAGAGAATGAATTTAATTTAAACTAACAGAATGTGTATAAAATTCTTCTGTTAAATGAAATAATTAGTGCACACAGACTTATCGAAACTATTAGATAGGATCTATAATCAGTTCTTGATTATGTAACTAATAGAACAGAATTCACTACTAACCTCTACATTTAAGATCTTCTTGATTGCTTACTTAATAATAGAGTTCCTACCAACTGGTGGAAGTAGGGATTCTTACTTAATAAAAAGACCTTATATGATTTCATCCAATCATTCCTCAGTAAACATGAGCATTTGAATCTTATTATAAATAATAGACAAGGGTAATTGTTCCCCATCATACCTCTCTAGAAGTTGTTCAATCCAGTCTAACTTTTCACATCACTTTAACTCTAGTTTTGTATGCAAAAAAATGTAAAAACTTTATTAAATTTATTTTTTATATTTTAAGCTCATTTCTTTACATTAAAAGTTCAAATTACATGAAGTTAAGTTCCAGTTAAGAAAGCTTAGAAAAATGGAATCTAAATAACCATCTGAAGGAGGCATCTACATAAGTGGCCTTTATGTCAAAGGTGGTAGAATTAACATGGAAAACTTTATGTTAGAAGACGAAAGGTCAAGAGAATTTGAAAATTCTTTACCTCCATTCCATGTTTACCTATCATTAAAATCAAAAGTTAGACAAGATGTCTACTTTAAAGAAGTAATATTATTAGTTTGTTTTTAAAATAAACTTTATTTATCTAAATTTTCTAATTTATTAGGAATATCACTATGAACCAAATATTCCATTTGAATTAATTGGTGGAGAAGCACAATAAGGTGGCCCCGATAAAGAAAATGAGTATTTCTTTTTCTAAACATACCCAGTCTAATCATACTAGCATGAAACAAAGAAACACATACAAGGAATGAAAGTAAAACCAAAGAATGATTCAGACTTTAAGGAGTAGAAGAAGATGTCTATTCTTACTTCAGAAGAACAGTAAAAGATTCTTCAAGAATAAATCTAGAGAGTTGTTAATAAAGATAAACAAAGATTTATAGATTTTGAAAAAGCTAGTTAATACCCTGTGATGAACTACAATGTCCGTATTCCTATAGTAGATCCCAATACTAATTCTCTCTTCACATAATTCCCTGCTAAGATGTATCTCTATATTACATCTAAGAAACCACAAGAGTATTGGATCAGAAAAGGAACTGAAATCTATATCTAAAAATAATTTTGAATCATTTAATGAACACATATATATATAAAAATAAAATGAATATTTATAAAAAACTCTCCTTAATATTTTTTATAAAATTTTTACTTCATAAAATAATAAAATCTTCTAAAAGTTAATAATTTATTTTCCAATCATCTAAAAAGAGGAGATACACTTATAAATAAAAATTTATTAATTTAACAGGCTACTTACTTCCTATTACAAAAAAACTACATTCAATCATATTGTTTTATACTTATGCATACTATCTTGTATTCATTAAAATATTTTAATTAAATTAAATTTAATTTTTTAAATATTTAAACACTTATTTTCGATATTATTAAATTGATAGTGTTATCCATCCCTTATTGTAGTATATTACTAGCAATATCAAGAGTTATCCATCCAATAAATATTTTGAATTCTCAAATAGATAAATCTTTATTGATGCTCTTTGATTAAAATTTGTTAAAAATAATCTAACAAAATATAAGTAAATAATGTAAAATACTAATATAATTAAGTAATTTGAAGATTAAATAATAAAGAATAATTTAGATTTAATAGCCTTTAAACATCTACCTATCAGATTATATTATTTATCATATCATCTAATTTTGTAAAAGTTTTCACATTTTTTCTCTATCTTAGTAAGATATTCTTAGTTATTCTATTTACATTTTGACTCTCTTGTTAACACTATTTGTTAAGATCCATTATCTTTTCTATAAAATTACTATTCAGCTTGCTACTCGTATTTTTTTAGTCTTTTAAATTAACTTTATCAAACCCTTGCAAATTTGGAATACTCACATTTCTAAAGGTTTAAGAACTTCTTAATCTTCCAACACTATCACTTTTTCTGTAACTATGAACTAAAGTATTAGGATAGGAGTATTTAAGTTTATTTTTGATTTCTGGAGAATCAAGAGTTGTTTCTCTATTTCCTATAGATGTTTGACAATCTCTTTACTAACTTTAAATGATGTCCTTTATTTTTTAAGGTGTATAATAAAAATTCTATTCATTTTATTAGCCGAATTAAAAGTTATCATTTAATCTTTTTAGTAGAGGGCTTTATGTTTCTTATGTTTGAGGTGGATTTTCTTATTGTTTTATATTTAATTGAAACCTATTACTCTTTTAAGATAAACTTCGCTTTTATTCTAGATGATTACTATTTGATTTAACTAAAAGAAGACTAGAAAGGTTTTAGAATAACTAATTTACTTCTTATGTATCATCTTTAGTTTAGTTTTTAGATTTATCAGTCTATTCTTACATTAAGTTATTTTTTTTTTCTTTAGCATTTAAGCTAAATCTTTCAGAATTTTAATTAAGAATTGAATCTTTAATTATTTTAATCTATGAATTCTAATTAGAATAATTAAAGAACGTTTTATTTTGAATTTAAGGGGATCTTTCATTTATATTTTGACTGATGGGTGATTTACTAATGTTGTTAGGAGTTGTATCTCTTTTTATCTTAATTGTAGATTTTTCAAAATTTTATATTGATCTATTATTTTAAGATCTTGATGTGTAATCCTAATTATCGTTTTAAACTACTTTCTCAAATATTTTTGAAAACTCTTAATCTTTATTACTATTATTTACATATTATTTTGGAGTAAATTATCCATTTTGCAATAATATATCAACTCCTTTATTTAAACTATTATTTTTTGTTTGGATACTTTATGTAGGATTCTCATCTAAATCATTTTAACTCTATATTTATCTAAAAACTCTTATCTTTTTTGTATTTTTCTTTTCTTCTTCTTCTCTTAATTTTCTTAACTTCTCTTCCTCCTCCATTTCCGCTTTTCTTTACATATTTGGTAGTATAGTGAGACTTCTATAGTCAGGTTTTGGTACATATATTTTTTCAACATTATTAGTCTTCAAAACTTTTCTTTGAATATGGTTTATGTAATCTTCATAGAAATTTTATATCTATGAAATGTTTTCTATTTTTTTCAATACAAGAATTTTCTAAAGAGATGGATTGCTTTTTAATTTTTCTTTAAGCCACTCCTCTTATTTTTTATGATCTTTTTCATTATTTTTCTTTAAGTATCTGAAATATTCCTTTCCCAGTTCTGAATCCCCAAAAAGTTAGAGAGATTCTCTTTAGGATTTTGTAATTGTTTAATAATCATTTTCAGATAATTTATTCTAACTTTAAAGTTAAACCTCTTAAGGTTATAGATCGCTTTTATTGAGCTAGCAATTTTTAAATAAATCATTTTGAGAAGTATTGGAAAATGGAATTGAAGCATTATCACTAACTCTTTTTAAATTAATGCTTTATTTGAATTAATCATTTTATTCTTCTATTTATTTTCTTTTTTGATATGAATTACAAAATTCTGACTCAATTTATGATTATCTCTATTTATTTATTAGAATAATTTGATTGGATTACTCATCTCTTATGGCTTCACTTTCTGCAAATGTATATGCATGTAATTAATTATAATCTTTAGTCAATCTATCATTAATATCTTTATTAATTTTATCAATCCTCTCAAATTAAATATCACTTCTTGTTTTATAATTTATTTTCTTATCAGTTTCTTTTTCTACTTTATTTTATGGCTAAGTTGTTGTATCTTTGTCAATAAGCTAATTGACAATTTACTTTTTATTGTTTTATATTTTTTTATCACTTTAATTTTTTTACTATTTTTCTGGGCTCCATTAATTATTGTAATGATAATTGCCATATAAACTTTATGATTTCACTTTTCTTTAGATTGGGCTTAATTATTCAGTATTTCTTGTAGTTTATACCTATTTTTTCTCTCTTAAATCTACCTTTTCATTTACTAATTTTTTAATGCCATTATTATTGGTATTATAATTATTAGTATTTGTGATAGTCTCTGTTATTTCATCTTTTTCTTTAATCCCTTGCTTAATCTGTTAGCTGATAAAATCTACTAATAATTCTTTAACAAATCCTTTTGCTTAAACTCTTTCTAAACTTTCATGTCCATACAGTCTTTTATGTAATTAATTCATGCGATATCTCTATTCTTTATGATATTTCAATCGCTTTTAATCGCCATCATTAAACGCTAAATCGCCAATAACTCTTTATCTTTCCTAGTTAGCTCTTTCTTCTCTATTATGTCCATTAAATTCATCCATAAATCTATTAATATCATGAAGCTCATTTATCATTCTCTTCTTCCATAATACTTTTTCTAATTTTAAATTTGGTGAACTGCTATTTTGATTTTTTTAATAACCAGATGCTATATTTTATCTAACTTAATCAATCAAATCTCTTCCAAGTTCCTTTTCCTTCCACCCTTAATATTCTTCATCGTTTTCTCTTTAAAGAAACATTGCTTTCAATAATACTCTATCTTAATTCTTTTTCTTTATTCTATTCTCTAGCCACTTTGAGGCACTCGCTTATGAATACTCAGGATTTTCATCATGATGTTTCCCGCAATTAATAATTTTATTTGGCAAATTCTTCCATGGCTCCTTAATTTTAATCTCTTCTCGCTTAATTTTTGTGATAATTACATCCATTTCATCCATCTTAATTTAACTTTAGCTATTAGATTTATTAGATAAGTAGTCATCTGCGTTTTATTAATTGAAACTTTGTCGTATTGGCTAAACGGAATTGTATCTCTTCTTCATTTAATATAATAATTGGAATTTAATTTCCTTTAGTTACAATTATTTTTCTTTATTAGTATTGTAATTATATTTTTTGCTTGGCTAATATAAATTCCCTTTTATTATAATATAAAAGGGAATACTAATTATAAACTAATATCCTTTCAAATCTGTATCTGCATAAGACAACTAAAGTATAAAATCTCTAAATATCTATTATTTTTTGTTCGTTTAATGAATTTTACTAACTTACTCATTACATACCATTAATCAATCTAGTACATTTTCACAAAAATAATTTAATGAATCTTAAATATTATTAAATCGAATTTGGCAATTAAGGAGATATCATTATAATAAATACCCTTTTTATATATTTTTGGTTAATTTTTGCCAATTATTGTAAAATTATTATCCAATTATCATATAATTTTTTAAAAGATATGAAAGAAAGTTGATTGAATGAAAGCAGTTGTTTTTTAATATTATTATCAAAAACTTTTGTTTTTATCAGCTAAGTAAAATTCACCAATTTTTTCGTTTGAGGTTTGATAATCTTTTTTTACATAAAAATTTTTGTGTTAATAACTTTGAATAATATTATTTTAATTTGTATATTAAATCACTTATTTGAAGTATTTAAAAATAACATATTTTAAAACATTCTTTTTTATTTAATTTTTCTTTCATATTTTTATTTCAAAGTTAAGAGATGTAAAAATAAATAATATTCAATTAAATTAACAAATTTAAAATAAAAGAATAATCAAATAATTTTAAAGTATGATTGTTTAATAAATAAATAGTAATATAAAGTCAAATCATAAGAATTTTGTCATTTTTTTATTTTCTCATAAATTGGGCTAACTTATTTTATTTTAATATTACTTTCATAAATTGACTATTTATTAATTTCTTCTGATTCATCTTCTTTATTTGCAAAATAAATTTAATTAGAATCATACAAACAAACTTGATTATAATTACTATCTTTCTCATCCTAAAAAAATCTGTCTTAATTTTAATTGATATCTATAATTTGATTCATAGTTGAATCCATCAGTTTACTCATTTATGGAGTATTTACCGTTTGATCAGTTTTAAATTCTCTAGATTAAATTTTATTAAAGTTGTTTTTTAGCTTATTTGGGCTATTTGATTTTCTTTAATCCAATTTCATTTAAGGATAAGGTTAAAAATAATTTATTTTTTTATCATATTCACTTTTTTAGTCTATTTTTTTGATTAAATTGCTAGAATTGGGAATTATTATATCTCTACGAGAGTTTGGATATATAAAACTCTATTCTTCATTTTAAATATCAAAGTTTCTATTTAAATCCTAAATGGATTATAATATAGCCGGACTAATAAGATTTATTAAATTTTAATCTATTTTTGATAATTTACTTTATTTTAGCAAATTCTAAAAGCCTTAGTAAGCATCTTATGCCTTTTCAGTATCATTTTTACTATCTCTATAAAGAGAATACACTTTTTCTAATTTATTTTTGGTATTATTATTATTATAATTTGCTTTTTTTATATCTTCTTTTTACATGCTCAAATTAGAAATATTTTATTAAATATTATTGTTATTAATCTTTATTTCATTATAACTATTTTAGTAAATTTCATTTCTTATTTTTTGAGGATCTGTAACATCATCATCAGATATTATAGGTTTAGGGATATATTCAAATAAGTTTAATTAATTAGAGTTAAGTAATATTGCTTTAATCTTATCTATTTCCATTAATTTATTAAGTACAAATAAAACATCAAGATGATCTTACATTTTAGTGACTCCTTCTTAAACAAGCTTGTATTCTTTCCTTATTCTCTTTAATTTTGGTAAGAAAGCATGCGAAAAAAAATTAGTAAATGTATATTTAATAACTTTATGCTAATATTAAAAATATTCTTTTGCTTTTATAACTAATTACTCTAATTTCAAAGAAATCCCATTTATTTGTGTAATGGGATTTATGCTAGATTGTAGTTCATAATTAAGCTATAGATTTTGAGGAAATAAGGGTGGAGATTGGCAGATGGATTAATTTACTGAAGTAATAGCTGATATAACAGGTATATTATTGCTTACTCCAATCTCATGATAAATATCTGGTTTTTATTTATCTTCGATTTAACTTTTCTTGCTAGTTTTGCTAATCTTTTTATTACCTTTCTTTACAGGAGATTGAGGAGATGATAATGCTTGGGAACTTTTAATTCTAGTGAAATTTTTTTATATGAGTTCTACTCCTTTTGTGCTCTCAAATTAAAATATTTCATCAACTATTGCTTTCATTAAGTATAGTTTTGAAATTGGGAAACTTATTAAAGTCCCTAAAGTCGTAAGAATTTTTAGCAAGCCACCTATTTAAGCTATCACATCAGCTAGCTTTTAATACCTTCTTTGCATAAGATTCTCCTTCTATTTTTATAGCCTAAATATAAATCTTGCAAGTACATTAGGGTCACTAAAAAAAGGTGTCTCTTTCATTTCAACAAAAAGAAAACTTTATTTAGTTTCTATTTATTCATACATAATTCCAACATCACTTTCAATAAATTAATTAGTGAAATAGAATTATAATTCTTTAGGAAAGAAGGAAGAAGTTTAAGAGAAGAGCAAAATACCTCTATTAGAAATGGGTTCTTAGAAATTAAGAGGATTGATATTTTTATCTGACATATAGATTTGAACTCTTGTTAATTTTAAAATCTCATCTATCTAATAAGCAGGCTTACAAATTATTTAACTTGATGTAGAATTTTTACATTTGTCAACATATACATACATTTGAGAAAACTTATCAGCGTCAAAATCTCCTTCCATAAAGACTTCTTGTTATTCATCAAAACAAAAAAATACTGGAAGGTTTACTAGTTTAAAGTAATCCTTTAAGTCTGATATTCCTATATCATCAGTTCCACAATTTCTAATTTTTTTCTCTTCTTAAACAAGTTTTCTTTTAATTCTACCTGTTGTACTATCATTATATAGCTATAATCTCTCTAAACCTGCCCTCACAGTAAAAATTGTTGGATCATTAAATGGCTTAGAAGCATTGTCCGTTACAGAGATCATAACAATAAAATTATTGGGCTTTACATCTATTCTCTAAGGACTAATTACAGGTCTTTAGGAACTAATAACTGAAGGTTTTTCTTTATAAACTAACTCTTTTCCATAAAACCAACACCCTATACAAAAAAAAGAAAATATGATGAAGGTTAAAATACCTCCAAAAGTTGTTTTATAAGTATTTTGTTTCTTGAAGTTTAATTCGATCTTTTATCCATAGATATCAATCGCTTAGAGTGCCTATTTTGAATATGAAAGTATATTAACCATTCACTATTAAATCAATTTCCTTAATCTTTTCTTCTATTTTTTAAATTTTCTGGATTACTGTTCTAATTTATTATTAAATAAATTAATAATACACTATTTAATCGAGATATATAAATAACTTCTTACAAAATTTTGATTGATTGAAAGAATTTATTAATTAAATAAAATACAGTAATTAATATAATAAATTTTGCTTTTTAAAATTTCTATGATTATTAATTAATCAATGAATTGAATAAAGCTTACTCTTGTATGAAAAATTATCAATAATTTTATTTATAAATTAATAAATGATTAATTATACCTAAATATATATTCTAATTTAAAAAATACTATTATAAATACAGTTTATCAGCTCTATTAACTGTTGATTTTTGAGAGGGATCTTGCAAGTTATTTTTATTTAATCATACTTTTATATATAGATTATTTATTTATTTGTTCAGTAGAGTCTTCATATTTTGTAAAGTAAATTTAATTAAAGTCTTATTAGAACCCTTAGAATTGGCTATATTACTCTTCATATTCTTAGATGTTTTCTTGATCAGGTTATAAAGGAATTATAGGAGAGTAGAAAAATGAATCCCCATATTAATTACTAACTGGAGTTACTTACTAAGATCCCCGATCTGATTAAATTTCTTTTAATTAGATGATATTGTTGCTAATAGATTTATTTTAATTTCTAAAATTCATAAACTTTTTTAATTACTCCTAAGGATTTGCTTAGAAATAACTTTTTTTATTATATTCATCTATTCTTTATTCTTATTTTTTAGTCTATGGCTTTAATATTAAATTTTTGGATTCACGAGGGAGATTTTGGGAATTTATAGACTCTATATCTAGTTAATTTTCACAATTTTTATTCAATTCATAAAAAGATTGAAGGATAGATGGATCTATTAGATTCATTAAATTTTCATCTATTTTTGACAATTTATTTTTTATTAGTATTTTTTTAAGCCCTTCATAGGCTTCTTCAGCCTTCTAACTTTGAGTTATGTTATCTTTGTAAAGAGAATATACTTTTTAAGTATTTGTTCTTATATTTTTATCAATAGTTATTCTTTTCATCTCATCTATACTGAAATTTGTATTTTTCGACAGGTTTTATTAAATATTTTTATTTTACTCTAAGCTGAGAGTCTAATTTTAACTTGTTTGTTATTTTTAATTAATTCTATTATTAGGACTGTTTTCTTTTTAAATACATTATTAACTATACCTTTTATTTAAATTTTCTTATAAATTGGTAATACTTTCTGGACCTACAATATTTTCATCTGTTATTATTGGTTTTGGTATAAATTCAAATAATTTTAATTGATTTGGATTAAGTAAAATAGATTTAATCTTATCAACTTCTAATAATTTATTAAGAATAAATAATATGTCGAGGTGATCTTATACTTTCGTAACTCCTTCTTCAACCAGTTTATATTTTATCTTTATTTATCTGATTTTAGGGAAGAAACTATGGGCAAAGAAGTGAAAAAATTAGTATCTAATAACTTTGTGAGAATATTAAAAATAATCTTTGGCTTATTAAATTAGAGACTCCATTTTTTAAGAAATTCCATTTGCGGTGGAATATTTATTCTATTCTTACATATTCTCATCTATCGTCAAATTTGGAGATTGAGCTGATTATGAATTTAATTAGTTTTAAGCTGATATAATTTGATTACTAAAACTTTAACTATGATTTTTACCATCTAATTTATCTATTTTAATTTCTTATTCTTATTTAATATGTGGTTTATTATCCTTAATCTTCTTTTTTAATGGTAAAGGAGGAGTTGGAATAAATTTTTTATCTTTTGTTAGATTATCATCTTTTTATACTAGTGCTGCAGCTACATTTTTACTGTCAAATTAAAATACTTCATCAACTATCGCTTTCAATAAATAGAGCTTCGTTATTGGAAAAGATACTAAAGTTCCTAAAGTCAAAAGTATTTTCAGTAAACCTCCAATTTATGCTACCACATCTGCTAGTTTTAGATACCTTCTCTGCATAAGATTTTCCTTTTATTTTTATATTCTAAATTGTAATCTTGCAAGAACATTAGGGTCACTAAAGAAAGGAGTTTCTTTCATTTCTACAAAAGTATAAGTTTATTTAATTTCTATTTGTTCAAAAACTATTCCAACATCACTTTCAATATATGAATTGGTAAAATAGAATTATAATTCCTTAGGGAAGAAAGAAGAAGTTTAAGAGTAGAGTGCAATACCTCTAGTTGAAATAGGTTCTTAGAAATCAAGGGGGTTGATATTATTATCTGACATAAAGACTAGGGCTTTTGTTAATTTAAGCTTCTCATCAATTTCTTAAGGAGACTGACAAACAACTTAACTAAGCGTAGAATTTTTACATTTTTCTACATAAACATAAATTTAAGAAAATTTATCAGCATCGAAATCTCCTTCCATATAAACATCTTTATCAAAACAGTAAAAAAGGGGAAGATTCAGTAAAGAAAAATAATCCTATAATCCTGAAATACCTATATCTTCATTTGTGCATAGCCTAATTTGTTTATTGATTTATATTAATTTTTTAGTAGTCCTACCAGTTTCAGTATCATTGTATAAGACAAATTATTCTTATACGGCTCTAATAGTAAATATTGTAGGATCTACAAAGGGTTAAGTTAAGTGATTTGAAATAGAGATTAAGATAATAAGATTGTTTGGAGTAATGTCAATCCTCTTCGCGCTATAAACAGGCCTTTATGAACTAATGACTGATGGGTTTTATTTATAGATTAATTCTTTACCATAAAACCAACATCCAATTAGAAAGAAACCAGTAACGATAAAGGTTAAAAAACCACCAAATGCAGTTTTAAAGATATTCTTTTTTTAAAAGTTTAATTCTATCTTTTGACCATATATGTCTATATATTTTAGTATCTTCACAAATGATTTTAGGAATTGAACCATATTTATTTTCCAATTTTTATTCTACTAATCTAGATGAAAAGGCTTATAATTTTTTATTTTTAATTAACAATAGGACTAAAATTCATATCAAAATAAATTAATTGATTCAATTTTTCTAATTACAATATTTGCTTTAAATTACAGACTTAGATTCTAAAAAGAAACTCTTGAATTTATTTAATCATCATTTACCTCCATCCAGTTTAATTTCTTCATTTTTTACTAATTCATATTATTACTGAATCAATACGTTGAGAAGTTAATTATCTTAATTATTTGAATAAAAAAGCATGTATTTTAGAGTAAATATTGCTTTTATTTTATCCCAAAAGAAGTTATTCCATATAGGGTAATTTACAGAATACCGTATAACGATAGTATATTCAATATAAAAGAGGAATTAATAACTTATAATTTAAAAGACTCTCTAATTTGAGGATTTATCAAAAATTTAATGATAAATTTGAGAAAATCATAATTTTTAAGAGGAGATAATGAAGAGAAAATTTTATAAATCATAACATACAAAAGTTAAAACAATATATTTGAGATATGGTATTTGATTAGATTTTATCAAAATCTTGAATTCTCAATCATTCCTATTTTAAAATATTTTATTTAAGGTAAATAAATTTTAAGATAATTACTCTTTTGTGGGTTAAAGTCATTAGAGGAATAGAATTACTAGTGTTTCTTTTAGTTTCCTTAAAATTAGTCAATTAGATTTTCATAAAAATAAATTCTTCTAATTACTGTATAACTTCTAAAAGTATAAATGTTTTGATTATATCTCAGATTAGCTAGGTAATTTACTATTTTTTCTATTTAAATCTGTTCATAAAATTTAATAAAAAGAAGATTTGATATATATATAATATTGTTTTTAGTATGGTAAAAATAACTATATATTTATTGATGATTAAAATTTATTCTGATAAAGTATATTTTGTGATTTTTCAATAAATTATCTTATAACTGTTTATCTTACTTAGTTTTTAATTTCAATCACTTTTTTGTTAAGGTGTTAATTAAATATTATTGAATTATTTATACTAAGACTTTAGGAGGAATTTCATTCTTTTTTTTTGGAATCTATGGATATGGATTAGAAATTTGCTAAATCATTTACTCTTATATTATTTTATTTATTTAGATCATTTTGTTATTAGTAGATTCTTGGATTAATTATAGATATTAAATTTTCATCTATTTTTAAGAGTTTAAAATAGGGAAATATGGAGATAGAATCTTCATAAGCATCACTACTTCTTTATATCATATATTAGTATTAAAATGAATACAATTTCTAAGGGCTAATATAAACTTGTTTAGGGAAGGATTATCTTTTCAACTCCTTATGACAACCTTTCTTACTTTAGTAAACACATTTGCTCATTTACTGTTGGTATTTTATGATTTATTAATATTTTATAATTTACATTATTTATAACATCAATATTTTATTTATCATTTGAAATGTTAGATTTTGGAAAAATGCTATCAATTTCTGTTATTTCATATTAAAAATAATAGTTTTTATTTGTCAATTTATATTTATTTAAGACAGTTACTTTAAAGATTTAAGGAGATTAAGATTGTTTGTGGAAATAAAAAGTTTTATATTTAAGAGAATACATTATCTTAATATGTTTATATTTTGATCTTGATTCTTTTTGTTTTGGCTTTAGGAAATAAGCTTTTATTATTCCCTCCCTCTAATATAAAATTTTTTGGCGAAAATGAGGATGATAGATAATTATTTTTATTTTATTACTTAATTTCTTAACAAAACAAATAACATTTTTTTCTTACACCTACATTAAAATGCTTTTGTCACGTTCTTTTAAAAATTTAAGAACATTAATTAAACCTCTAAATTAAGCATCTACACAGAGCTGGCTATTGAAATAAAAATTCATGATTAGTGAAATTTAATTCATAAAAAAAATTTCATGAAAACATGAGCTTAAATATTTCATGAAATTTCAAATTCAAATAATATTTAATTAACATTATATTATATTTGTATGGAATATCTATCAATAATTTCTTTATTACAGTACTTTCTTATGTTTTATACCCCATTGGATAATAGGATTAAGTTCAGAATAAATGAAAATTTTTTTTAACTCATTGCCCAGCGCTGCATATGCATCTAAAAATCTTAATTATCTTCTCTATATCAAGTTTTCCTCTACTTTTAAAAACTTTATTGGATTCACTGAAATAAGAAACTATTTTCATTATAAGCTTGTAATAATTCATGAAAATATCCTATACTCTAGTTCTATTAATCTTTAAAAATTATTGAAATTGTATTAGAAAAAAAAGATGTACTTAGTAAATTAAGGTAAATTTGTATTTATGAAGTGGATGATAAAATCTAAGTGAGTTGATTACTTAATCAAAGATACTAATATACATTTGAACATCTTAATTTCTTGTCAATTAATTTGAGAAGTAGAATTTTAAAGTTCTACAATTGCAAACATCTATGAGAAACTTGAAAAATCAGAATTAATTTCATAATCTAAAAAATGACAATAACATAAATTGTTTAAAAGATTAACCACCTTGAAATATTATTTAAATAAGTATAGTACTAATATATCTAAAAAACTAATTATTAAGTGAAATAGATACCCTATTATTAATATTTAAAATAATAGAAATTTATTCACTCCAAAAAATAGCCAAAAAGTTTAATAATATTAGTGCAATTAATTAATTTTTATTTAAAGATTAAATTATCTTCTTAATAATAAGTTTAAACACAAAATTCACAAATAATAAAAAGTAGATTAAATTTAGCTTATAAATGATAGGAATAAATTATGATCTTATATTTTCCAATAAGAAATTGAAAATATGAAAGGATAATAAAACTAAATGTAAATTTTGACTTCATAAGTAATTCAATTAGTTTTTGGTTTATCTTATTATAAATTAAAGAGAAAAATTTTACTAGAAAAATTATCATAATTTAATATTATTTTCAAACTAATATTAAAGAAATCACAATTATCTATTATTTATTTAATTTTTATAAAATTAATTTGGTTTTTCTATCAGTAGTAATCTAATTCGTATTCTGAGGATTCCAAAGAATTGAAACAATCCATGATATCTGCTTCTTTAGGTTGTTGATTTTACTTTCTAGCCATATCTATGATCATCAAAAGCTTTTTAATAGGGATTCTTTTGCTTTCAAATTTATAAGCAATTTGAGGATTTATACCACAAGCACTGAAAACATTTTGAATTTCATGAGGTCCTAAAGGATTAGCTTTTAAGATTATATTGAAACATCCTCCAATCAATTAGAGCTTCTTTAAGGAGTTAGCCTATGAAGTTGTACCAATAACGAGAAGTTTGCAGAATTCTTTATCAGGAACTTTCTTAATTAACACTAAAAGAGATTAGAGAATGGTATTGGAGAATCTTGGACCTTCGTCTATATATTCAATAATACGTTCAAGTTCATCAAGAACAATAATTGCTTATTTAGCCCTATAAGCCATTCTGAAAGTAGTTGCTAGCATATTAACCTTAGCATATTCATTTAAACCTAAGAAATCACCAGGAGAATGAATCTTAACATATGTAATGTCACTTTTTAATGCAAAAGCAGCCGCAATAGCAGTCTTACCTGTACCAATAGCACCTTCTAATAAAACTGAATGAATCAGACTAGTTTCAGAAGCTTTAACATAATCAATACTTTAAGTCATTTATTTAGCAATTCTTTAGTAAGATTCACCATAATCTATGAGTCTATTAGTCTTGAAAATTGCAAACTACTCATCTACACCAAACAAAGGTTTGACTTCTGTAATAGCTTTTCTAAAGTCATCAATTGTAACTAATGGGAGATTCTTAGAATCAATTGGCTTAGAGAAATCCATAAGATCTTGCATCTTGCCAATAGAATATGACAAAGCTACTTTAACTAATTATTCAATATCAGCGCCAGTATAGTTTTTAGTGTCTCTAACAATTTCATGTAAATCGATGTTAGGATCTATAGTACCATTCTTAAACATAGTAGCAGTATGAATCTTTAAAATATCAAATCTACCTTTGTCATCAGGTAATCCTATTTCTACATGATATTCAAATCTACCTGCTCTTAATATAGCTGGGTCAATTAATTCTTTCATATTTGTCATACCTAATAAATATCCATAATAAAGATTATAATACCTTAATACAGCTAATGAATATAAAAAAGATTTACCAATAACAAGAATGTTGTTCAATGATTCAGGACCATCAATCATTGTTAAAAGTTAGTTTACAATTTTATCACCAACTTCAGCTGAAGTAGAAGCACTTGAACCTCTCTTTCTGCAAATAGCATCCATTTCATCAAAAATAATAACATGGAGAGGACTTTAATCACCCTTTTCAATTTCATCCTTTCTTGCATCAGCAAATAAATTACGGATATTTTCTTCAGCCTTACCGATGAATTCACTCAAAATACTTGGACCATTAACAATTTTAGGTTTAACTGAATTCAAAACACCAGCTAGTTTTTTTGCAATTAAAGTTTTACCACAACCAGGAGGACCATATAGTAAAAGACCTTTTGCATGCTTTATACCATATTTTTATAAAACGGCAGGAGGGAATCTTCTTGAAGCAAAAGCCTTTCTAAAGATATCTGCTAATTCTTAATCTAAACCACCAACGCCTAAATCTTCAAACTTGAATTTAGGATCAATAATACTCTTTTTATTTAAAGATTATAATTATTAATCAATATCAATAATAATAAATATTTTTTGATAAGAAAATATCTTAGAAGATTTCCTTTCTATTCTAACAATAAAATTATTTATTGATAGTAATTAGTTCATTGGTATTTAGTATTTCAAACTTAAATCAATAGAATTATTATAAATTTAAAAAAAATATGTTTACCACTGTTTTAAATCCAACAGATTTTAATTTAAGATCCATAGTTTTTACTGTGAAAGTGATATTTGTTTCAGCATTTATCATACCTTCTTGAAGACGAACCTATTTAGCCTTAACACCCAAATCCATCAAACTAAAGTTAGTACATCTACAACGAAGATTACGATTCTTATATCTAACAATAATTGTATGTTCGATAGAGAAGAATTGGTTCATATTTGTTTCTTTTATTTATTTTTAAAGTTCTTCATCATCAATTTCTAACACCACCGATTTTGTTTCAAATGGTGATATTTCTAGATCCAAACTAATTAATCTGTATTCGCTATCCTAAGGAGGGAAATATTAAGTGAGAGCTGTATATTAGTTAAATGATATTTTTAATAAAGATGAGTTTTTAATAAATATGAAATATACTTATAGGATCATTATTTCCTATTTTTAATACAGCTCTCTAAATTTGATTAAGTGCAACTTAGTCATCAGCATAAGAACTTGCATGGTCAAGCATAAAAACAAATCCATTAATTTTGACATAAACTGGACCCTATCCTCCAATTGCGCTAGAGAAATATCTGTAAATCTTTGGAGATGTGAAAACTCTTCCTGAGAAACCTTGCTACACATCTGTGAATTAAGCTACCTTAAGATTATTGATTTATGGTAAAGCCTATCTATTTGGTTGCATTTTCTTACTAACTTTATTAATTTACTATTATTCAATATTTTTACTTGTAAAATTTTATGAAATATTGTCTATATATATTCTTCTACTATTGTCACATATATATAAAACATAATAAAGATAACCTACCTTTCTTATTAATATTTCATTAATCATAAAATAATTAAAACGTGTTATCTTTTAACAATTTCATATTTATTAGACTAATAAAAATTTTCATTATTATATTCCAATTTAATGATAAATACTGACAGACAAAATCTTAATTTCTTTCTATTTTAAATGCAAAATCTTATGAAAACCAATCAAATAAATATTAAAATTTTAGTGCATATTTGTAAAATAAGTAAATATTGGGTTTTAATTTTAATTTGTGTTTATAGTACCAATAATTCAATAATATTTAATAAATTATTGTCTTTATTCATTTTTATTATTAAAATTTATCCTATTTTGGCATTTTTACATGAATAAAATTGATGTATTTTTAAAAAGTAATTTGTAATATGTTTAGAATCGCCTATAAATTTATCGATTTATTGATAAATATTTTATGTAAAAATTTTTCTATTAATAAATCTGGATATAAATTTTTTCATTTTTTACGAATTAGAAATTAAAATTATTAACCATTAATTTAAAATTATTATTTTATTCTTTAATATTTGAAAAATATCATTAAGGTTTTATAAAGCTGAAATTTTTCATTAGATTTTTAAGAATATTTATTAAAGAATGGATTCTAGTTCTGATGTATTTATTGGTTTAGTTAAATAATAAGACATTCCAGAAGAAAATGCTTTTTTTTTTTCAGACTCTTATACATAGGCAGAACAAGCTGATATCAATGGAGGGTCATGTTTCATAGTTTAATAAAATTTTAAAATATCTTTTGTTGTTTAATACCCATCTTTGATAGGCATATCTATATCCATTAAAATAAGAGAGTAATTTTGGCAACAATCTGATTATTTGAACTTTTAAATAACTTTATCTATTGCAATTATTCCACTAGTTACTTTATCTGAATCAAACCCATATTACTTTAGACGCATTTGAAGGGCATGTATATTGAAATCATTATCATCGACAATTAGAATTTAAGAACAGTTACATTTTGCATTAGCATGATACTATTTTAGCATTTTTACAGTTTCTTATTGGATGATATTAGTTTGAGAACCAGATATTTAATTATTTATAAATTTATAGCAATTACCATTAGAATTTTCAGAAAATTGTTTTGCTTGAATGCCTTATCCATTCTTTTCAAAACATTTCTTTTTACCTTTATTAGATTATTGCGATTTATTTTTCTTTGAAGTAATTTTAGTAGGAGATCTAATTGAGAGATTATTTTTGAAATCATTATTTTCATTTTAAGTTTTTGAATCCTCACATACAGTTGACTCTAAACTTCTTCTTTTTTGAATTTAATAAAATATTTCTTCTCCATTAGTTACATTAGTTAAGCAGTCTTTAAAATATTCTTTCATCAATTTTTTAGGAATAATGGTTTCTAAGGCAGCAGCTACAATGTCATTTTGTACTTCTTCTAATATTTAGCAGGACTCTAACTATGAGCTTTTTGATTCACTTTAAATAAATTTAAATAAAATTTATTTTGATATTTATAATTGTTAGTTTATTAAAATTACTTTTCATTAATATTCTCTAGCTATTAAATAAATTCATTATCATGTAGAGAGTTCCTTATTTAAGAGAATTTTACTGACATATTTAATTTAGATTTGTTTGCTCCTTCCAAATTTGAGGAATTATTTTAAGATGGGGCATGTGAAGAATACTTATTTTGATTACCTATCTAACTTTCTTACTCTAGCTTGTAAGTAACTGTTATTGTGTTAGTGTTATTATCTATAGTAAGATTGTCTAAATCAGGTTTAGGACTATTGTAATCTAAGTTTATTCTCGATTTTAAACTCTTAACCTTGCCTTAAGTTATTATTTTGATACTACTCAAAAAAGATGATTAAATTTCCGATTTATTTTAAGATTCCCACTTACTTATCTTTTAATCAAAGATATCTTTCAATCTAAATTAGCAACCTTTTTTGTTCATTGCTCTATTTACTATATAGAATGTAAAAGTAGAACCTTCATTTAGTTTTGATTAAATTTATATAGGGCGATTTTTACCAATAGCTAATGCCAAATAATTAGCTATACTCATTCCAAGCCCTGCTCCTGATGTATTTAAACATTTTGCTGATGATATATTTCCGAATGCTTCTAACACTTTTTCTAAATTATCTTTTGGTATACCACAGCCTGTATCACTCACTTCTATCCTTATTAAATCATAACTCTCAAGAAAAACATTTACTTAAATATATCCGTGATCAGTAAACTTTAAAGAATTGCTCAAAATGTTGAGTAATACTTATTTCAATCTATTCTAATCTGAATGAATCATATCAGGTAAATTTGCATCGAATTACAATTAAATACTTAATCCTTTCAAACCAGCTTGATAAAAAATTAGATCTGCACATTCATTAACAGCATCAAATATAGAAAAAGGAGAAAAAGTTAGTTATAATCTACCTTAATTAATCTACCCATAATCTAAAATGTCATTAATTATATTCAAGAGAAGTAGATTAGAATTTAATGCAGGTTTTATGATCTAATCTTATACTTCATCATCCTAATTAGTATAAATGGATTCTTAGAATTTTGATAGGAGCATTTAAAGCAGTTAAATACTGCAATTTAGTGGTGTCCTGAGTTCATGAGAAACAGAAGCTAACATACGATTTTTATATTAACTAATTTCGTGGTCTTCTATTGTTTTTGAAAGCTAGTATTCTTCAAATAATTCTATCATCAGTAAATCATTAAGAGATAAATCCAAAGAATCAGAGCTTCTTTTTTGAGAATAAAATCCTATTCTAAGCTTCCTAAAGCTAATTCCATTCTTTTTTTCTTTGAAGTTAATTATCAGATTATTATTTTCAATGAAATATATTATGTCAGTCGATTCATTCTAATTTGCTAATTCTAATTAATATTTTTAGGCTTCATTTAACTTTTTTTTTTCATTTAAATCATTACAACTCCAACAATTTTACTTGTCTGTACTGTTCTATTAATTAAATAAAAATTAAAAAATATCTAAAAGAATTATTTCCTATCTTTTAAATATATTTAAAATGCTAGTAGGAATCAGCAACTGATGTATATTTTGAATATCTGTTTTTAAGTTATAATTCATTTTGCATTCATTATTGTGGTATTATTTCCCCTCAAATAATTGGCAATTATAAGAACCAAAACTATCAGATAAAGAATCTTAAGGTTCGTAATTATCACTATATTTATTTTATTTCGTGCTTATTTTGTTAATAATACTTTTATCATCTTCACCTTATGTATTTTGGCAATTTAGGTTTGGTTTTTTTCTGCTTGACGGATGATATTCTTTAATCCATTTTTCTGATTAGGTAATTAAACCTCCGTTTGTATTATTTTCAGTAGGTACTTGTGTGATAGTTATTCTTTTATCTTCATGAAATTAATTTAATTTTTTTTAATTTTTTTAAAGCCTCTCTGACTGCATATAAAATGAGTCATTTTAGTAATGAGTTTTCCCATTAAATGAATGAGTTTTCTCAAGAAATGAATGATGTACAAGAGGGTTCATACCATTCATGCTATAATTAGAATTATTTTTACTTTTTTGGCTATTATTAGTATTATCTCTTAAACTCTATTCAAATTAACCTAATTTATAATCAGCTTATAAACATTCCTTTTATAAATTTCGCTTATTACACGAATCTTAAGGATTAGTATGGATTTCCTCTTCGCCATATTATTTTTTCTTGATTGGCATATGTAAAAGCTTTTCTAGTAAAGTATCTAAATTTTGTGAGCATAATTATTACTTCATAAATCTATTTATGTAAACTAGCTATAGGTTAGAATCAACTAGAGCAATTCCTGTTCTGATTTATGTAAGAATTGTTTGCGTGTACTATTAGTTAATTTTATTCTATGGTTATGTATCAAATTAATTTGGTGGATTAAATTTTCTATGATTATTTTTCTTTAGAACTTAGCTTTTGAAGGCTTTTCTGTATTATTAAGTATCAAAATCTTAATGCTAACTATAAAAAGGTATTTATGAGTTATTTTACATTTAGAAAGATGATTGAATTTTATTATTTCCCTCTTCAAGATTTGGTTTTAATTCTGAAAGCTTAGTTTGCTCTAGACCCTTGATAGTTTTCATATTATTTTGTTAATATCTATTGCATAATGGTGTTTTAGTATCATAATTAACTATCATAAAGCTAATTAATACAGATATACATAAACTATAAATAGATTAAGTTAGAAAATTAGAAATTATTACTCTTATTACCAAATAGGTAAGAATAAAGCTTAAGAGCAATAATATTTAGTTAGGTCTATCAACTTATCTAATATTTAAAAGAAGTAAAATATAAAACTGAAAGAATTAGCAAAGGTTGCTTCTTAAAGTAACCATTTAAATACTAAATTCCAAGGAAAAGACAATAATATAAAGCCTAAATACTTAGATAAGATAGTGGGAATAATGCTAATTTTTTATCTAATATGAAGTAATTATCATTATTAGCTATCCAAATAATAGCACAATGTACTTTTAATCTCCAAACACATTCCAATTGTTGATTTAATCTTTTAAAATAAATATTATTTCGTAGACCCCATTTAATAAGCAGATTATAAACTCATTGAAAGGCATTACTTTATGTTAAAAGTTGATTATATCTTCTTTCGTTACTTTGTTGCTATATATATGCTTAAGATAACTGCCTATTTATTTCATGCTCAATTATTAACTTTTCTTCTATTTAAATAAAATTTATTAAATTGAATTCAGCTACATAATGGTATCTTTATTAACTTATAACATTATATTAAAGGAAACTAGATATAAACTAATTAAATTGTATATTATTGCTACTAATTGATCAAATAATAACTATAATTTTTCTATTTTATTTAAACAATTAATTAACTATTTTGCATAAAATAAAATTTATAGTTTAGAGAAGTTATTTGTTAAACAGCAAGCTACATTTAAATAATTTTATTTTTAAAATTTTTAAATAAGAAATAAAAATAATATTCCCTACTACTTTATAGTGATTAACAACTAATAAGATTAAATTTTGTTTATTTTTAAATTAAAATAATAATAATTTTTAAATAAAGATAGTAGAAGATAAAAATAGTTAGTTTTAATCTAACTCATTAAGAATAATTACTAAATTCTAATATTTTAATTAGACATCTTGATTTTTTATTAAAATATTTTCATGCTACTTTGAATTCAATAGATATTTTATATTAAATAGAAAATCAAGGAACAATGCAAATTTATATCAGGTAATTAATATATTAATTTGAAATAAATTACAAATAAAAAGAGTTAAAAGTATCCTTAAATTTAATAATGAAACCTAATTTAATTTTTCTTTAAAAATTTATTTCATAAAATATTTCTATTATTTCAAATTAAATTTTTTTTGGAGTATTTCTTATTTTATTTTAGTTATTTCTAATTAATAAAGCCATTTTTAAATCTAAATAAATATAATTTACATTAAAATAAGTAATTCTTTTAAATGTATAATTGAGTGTCTTTTCACATAATCACATTAATATGAAAATCTTGAGTTTAGGGAAATCTTCTAAAAGAGGCTTATCCCATAAGTTTTACCTATATGTGTTATATATAATAGTTTTAAGATTTAATAAATTATTATTTTTTAGATATACTCTAGATCTATATTAATTAAGGTATAATTTCATGAAAATCAAAAAAATTTTTGAATTAAGACCCAAATTTTAAAATTTGAAAACCATCAATCTTGATGTTATTGAAGAAAATATCCCCTCCCCTCTTTCATCCTGATTATAATAATAATATATACCTGAAATTAATTATGATAACTTGATGTAGAAAATGTGTATTTTATCTTACTTTATGAGAAAAAATTTTAATTTGATTTTTATTTCAATATTAAGTTGGAGGCTTTATCTATCTATATAAATTCAAGCTTAAAAAAAGAATGTCTTAAAATCTCATAAAGTGTTTATCTGTATCCTAAAATAATAGATTTTCAATAAGAATGATTAATTTTGAAGGTTCTAAATCAGCTAACTTGCATAATTTTCAAGAAATTATCATTAGTATGTTTTCTGATAATAAACTATACAGGCATGGTTATTTTTGAATAGTAATCATTATTGTCTTGCTTTCTAATTTGGTATACAATTACTCCTTTTTACTTCATCTACTTTCCCTAATCAATGTCTAAATATCTAATATACAATCATAAATATCTATAAAAAAAATTTGCTATATTTTGTTAATGGGTTAAATTAGTAAGTAACAAAAAAGTGTTAAACTTTTAGTATTATTTACAATTCTTACCTTATCTTAATACAAGAAAGATCAATTACAGCGAGGAGAATAACCTTTAATTTTGTTTCAAGAATTTTAAAAGCTTATCAATTATAATAAACATTCTAGAATTTAACAAGAATATGCGTTTAAATATAGATTATCATATAAATATTAAGCATTGATTTAAATAAAAAAAAAGTATACTTCTATCAAATATCAAATACTAGTTATTTATATATGACTATTCTCTTAAAACTTATAAAGAAATCAATCTAATTTTTAAATAGAATTTAAATGATAAAATTCAAATTGTCAATCTTAAAAAACCTAATTGATAAACTTTAAGTTAATATTCTCTCTTTTTTATTGAAATAACTGATAATCTTTCAGTATTTCATCAATTTTGGTTATTTAGGAATAGAGGAGATAATTTCCATGAGAAATATATATGGTACTACTTAATATAATCATCACCTTTAAATATTCTTTTGA
Organism: Tetrahymena borealis; assembly: GCA_000260095.1. Taxonomy (NCBI): domain Eukaryota; phylum Ciliophora; class Oligohymenophorea; order Hymenostomatida; family Tetrahymenidae; genus Tetrahymena; species Tetrahymena borealis. Next base: position 1,885,022 of record JH651226.1, read on the forward strand.
TATTGATATAAAGTAAGCTAAAAGATTAGTAATAATAATGAAAAAATCAGCTTATATTAATTTAATCTCATAAATTAGATTATAAGGTAAATTGTGGTTCAATAATATGCAATTAATTACAGGATTTTAGATTATATTTTTAATTATATTTTGATTTAAAAATTTTTGTAGACAAAATATAGGAACTCTCATTTCTGTTCTTGAAGATTCATATCTTCTTGCAGAAACATTAAGTGTAAATTTGATCTCTAAATTTGCAAACATATAACTTAGAAGATAATTAAAAGACAATAGGGTAGAGTGACTGTTTACTACTGCAAACCTATCCCTTAAAACAACGACTATTAATGTAATGTAAAATTATCATCTCTTAGATTTTATAAAAGATTTTACTTTATTAGATAAAACTTGATGATTCTGGTAATCCATGGGGTTTCAATGTAGATACGGAGCACACAAATTAAATATTTTATAATAATTTTTTAAATTTTATAAAATCAATTTCAAAATATTTATTATTAATTTTTATTTATTTTCTGTAGATTGATCATTTCTATTTTTGCTTCAAATATATTAATATTTCTTTCAACTTTATGAAATCTTACTTCTATGCAAGAATAAAGCATCTTTAATTACATTTTAAATAATTCTTCTTGACATTAAATTATGTTACACCCTCTAAATTTTGAAAAACTTTTTCAAGTTAATAAAGTAATGTATTCCTTTAATCAGGGCAATTTGAATTTTCTGTTTTAAAATATATTTAGATATGTTTATTTGTCAATATTCGAGAGATAAAAAAATAATACTATGCATCAATATTTATAAGAAGATATTTTAGACATTTTTAATTCAGTTTTTCTCATAAATAAAAAAAATACCATTTGAGAAACAAATAATTACATAAGAATTGATTCAATAAAATAAGATAATCTAATTTACCCATAAATTTCTTCTATACTTTTAATCTTTGGCTTTTAGATTCTCCTCTATAGGGAGAACATTTAATTATTTATATTTTCTAAATAAATTGGAGAAAGAAGCTAATAAAATTTTTGATTAAGTGACAAAAAATCTAATAATAAAAATTTAAAGATGATTTAACTATCTAAAAAAATACTAATTATTTTCATTTAGGATATTTTACAAGTTATTCTAATGTAATATATCTCTTTTTATTTTACCCAAACTGTTAAAAAATAGATATTCATTTAATTCAACTCTTTTATACAATTAAAACTTCTTTAGTTAATAGAATTTAATTATTACAATTCAGCAATTTTAATCTAGAAGTTGGTTCCTTCTTTTTAACTATAAAGTTAGCATTATGATTGTGGTTCTAAAAGAAAATAAATGTAAATAAAAATATTGCTACTTCAAGAGAAATAAGCATCTTTTTAATTATAAAACTTTGATTATAATTAAAATCTTCCAAAAAATAATACATGAACAAACAGACTTCTTAAATATCATAAACAGGTCTTATAATAACATTCCTGTTTTTAATTTTTAAATTAACCTTTGGCTGCTTAGAAGGGTGTTAAGTTTGCCTACCGGATAATACAAATGGAGGCACAAAATGTGATTAGTGTATGGATGGTTTCACCTTTTCTTCAACTCTTAATTCTTGTATAACATAATTGTGTGAAGAATATCAGTTTATGAAGATTAATAATATTTAAAATCCTAATTAATGCTTATCAATTTGTGATTAGACAACAATAGGTATTAAAGGACAGCAGCAGTGCCAATAATCAAGCAGTTGCTCTATCAAATACGTGTAATCTTCTTTCACTTCCAAAGGTAGAGTTATTTAAGATGTTCAATCTTATAAGTACAATCAAATACTAGTTCTTTATAGTAACTTTTTTAATTCTATCGATGCATAGACTGGATCATTCTTGCGCTCATACAGTTTTTAATAGAAAATTACTTTAATAAAAAGCATGAACAATAATGTCTATCTATTTAGTAATGATAATCAGATATATGTTTGGGATTCTGATCACAATAACCCTATTTAAATTACAACAGCTTAGAAAGGTATTATTAATAATAAGAGTGAAATTATAAAAGTCTTTAATAGCGAAGATAGATTGTTTATTGCTTCCTTTTTTGATAAGGATATGTAAGTAATTCTAACAGAAATTTCAACTATTTCTACTATTTAAATTACAATTAGCTTTGAATTTTAAGCAATTGTTCTTAGGAATCTCATTGTTCTTTAAAATAGCAATAATTAAGTTAAATTAATAAGAATCAAAGAAGACTCTTAAAAAAATATATTTATTGATGAAATAAGCAATAGTTATATATGTGAAAGTTTATTAAACGACCTTAATTAAGTTGAATCTAATTTTGATCAATCAATCTTCTATTTAACTTTTGAAAATTTAAGTGGAATCCGTGTTATAAAGTATTAACAAAACACCTGTTCTAAATTCTCAGATGATGAAATTCCTTAAAAACTATAAGTCCATTAAATCAAACCTGCATTAGGCAATTCATTTATTAAGCTTGTATTTGTCTCATTTTAATCAAACAAATTTAAGATATTTGATGAAGATACCTATAGTGAAAAAGTTAAATTAGCAATTGATAGCGAAATTTTAGATTTTATTATTATTCAGCTTGGAGATTATGTCCTCAAAGTGTATATATTGAAATCATCAAATCTAATTGAAGTATATACACTTACAGTAGATATTAATCCAGATCAATTTCACTTTTTATTATCTGATACAAAGCAGGTTTTAATAGACAACCCCATAGGACTTGTTTTAATTTAAAATTAAATTTCTTAAACAATTTAATAATAATTGTGTGTCATTTCTACAGATATACAAGTAATAAACATCGATTCAACATCATCCTTAACTGCGGGCATTTCAATAGATTACAAACAAAAAACCTTTTACCATGAAGAAAGCATTTCAAAACTTTAAGTAGATGATAATATTTATTTTTCTTTCAGTTGCTCTTAAGAAGGAAAAGTTGTTGTTTGGAGTATTGTTAATCCTCTCTAACCTTAATTTTACTATAATATTGTAAGGGAAAATTAGAGTTGTTTGGACATTTTGGTGTATAAATCAAAGATAGGAGTAGTGCTCTTCACTAATGAAATCCTTTTGTTTGATGTTTTTAATTAAAATCAATACAATAGTGTTCCTATTGATCCAAATTTTTATTCAGGAATTTAAGTTACAGTTGATTACATATTCTTGTATTATAATCAAAAAATAAGAATAATGAGCTCAATTACTAATGATTTAGTCATTTCTTAACTAACAGAGTCTTCAAAGAAAATATTTTTATCTAATAAGTTAGACATTTACATTATTGACTAAAATAATAGAATTATTGTTTATTATTATGACTCTCTAAATAAAGTTGTTTCTCCTAAAACTTCTGTTACTTCTTATCAGTCTTCTAATCCTATCAAGTATATTAATCTCTTCGATCAAGATAGTGGAGGTAAAAATTTTTTATTTTCTTTTCTATTCAAAAATTATGAAAAAAATAAACATTGATTTTTTATATATGGAAAACAAAAACAAAATCAGAAATAACTTATTTTAATTAAAATTAATTATCCTTTTTGTTTAAATAAATATCACCCAGCTAATTTTCATAATCTTTGATATATTAATTTCTTAAATAGCAAATAAAAATAAAATTTTACTCCTTACATTATTTTATCATTCAAAAATATACAATTTTTTATTTTTATTTGAATAGACGTTTTTATTATTTTTTCAGACGACACAAAGACTTTAATTATTTTAAATGACAAACTCCAGCTAGCTTATTCAACAATTTAGCAATAAGGCACATTATTGCAGATATATTAACTAAATACCTACTAATATTTCGTTCTTTTGTTGGCCCCGTCAGTGAATAAGAGTTATCCTTATGCATTCTAATATCTTGAATTAAAAAACACTGTTTACACCGTTTATTATCATTACGCACTAATCTGTTAGTAAATTCTTTATGTTAAAACCATGAATATATTTCCTGGAGAGGAATATTATTAAATGGATTTTGTAGCTCCTATAAGTCACAGTGTTCTTGTAAATGAATTGATATGGAATAGATCAATTAGTTTAAGCACTCTAGAAAAATTTATATGGACTCCTTCTTAAATATTTTCAACAGTAATAACAAACAGTCTGAAAACATGGATTTTGTCAGGATCTTAAACAGGTTTTGTTGGAAGTACTCCTTATAACAAATTAAGGACAATGAATAAGATATTTGATATTTAATAGTAATCGTCGATACCAAATGATTAGATTAAATTTATTCGCTACAACTTTGTAATTGGTATTTTCTTTATAGCATCAAAAACTGATGTATATTGCTATAATATCTTTACATATGAGTTCATTGAAAAACTTTCTATTAATAATACATTAGTTGATAATCCAGAAATTTTAGAAATTCTGATAGCTGAGAAATTATAGATTTTTGTTATCTACAGTAAAAGATAAATTCTACTTAAAGATGTGGGTTAAAACAAACTATACACATTAAATTTCAGTGATACTGATTAAACTTAATAATATATAACTGGAGTAGTGATTGATGAATCCATTTAAAAAATATTCATCTATGGATATTCTCTTGTTTAATATGATCTAACTTTAACACAATCTATTAAATACTCTACTTCAAAGTAAATTAACTATTTATAGTGTCTATTCTACTCTAAATTAGCTATATGCCTTTATGATTAGAATTAAATTCTTTTCTATGATAGAGAAGTTACTTTCTTGGTTATTTAAACTTTAAAAATAACTTCACTTAAAAATTTCTACTTAGCCGGAGATGAATAGAATTAGTTCCTTTATATTTATTCAAATAAAATTGAGGCTTATGATTTTTCTGGAATCTATAAAGCCAGCTTTTCTGATATGAAATTAAATATATTCTAATTCTTTTCAGCTGGTGCTTATAATGTTGCGTTCACTGCATCAAGTAATTATTTTAAACCAATAGTTTTTTTAATTAGTGATTTTTAAAGTTTTAATAAGATTTTACAAGAAAAATTTTTTTACATTCTTACTATTTACAATTCTTTTAAATTTTTCACTTACTTTATTAAAAAAAAATAATTCATTTTAATAAATTAGTTTGTTTTAAAAGTATCTTATTAACATTTTTTAAATTAAAAGCTGCTTATATAATATCAAGAAAAGATTTAATATAAGTTGGTGTATTTAATCCCTCTGGAGCTACTTTAACTAAAGGATTTTATTTTTCTGAGATTAATATGATTGCTTATATTACTAATGAAACTCGTTTTGGATAAATTAAGTTCTTTAATTTGGATACATTTTAAGCTCTAGGAAGTTTAACAAGTTATTTCACCTAAAATAAAGTTGGTAAGCCTATTAAATTGTATTATGATCCTGATCACTCTATGATAAACTACTTAGATTAATATGGAAATTTATAAAATGCTAACTTTGGATCTTAGATTTATACAGATAACATGATTGCTGTACCTGAAATTCAAAAAGAAGTAGCTGATGAACCTACTGATTATATCCTTGACTATAATTTAAATGAAGTCTACATATCCAATCCAAGATATATTTGGAGAGTTTCTTATACTATTTTAAATAAAACCTTTTTATAAATGAAATAAATTAATAGGTCTTATTAGATTATAAGAAATACATAAGAAAGTAATCCTACTGTTAATTCAGTTTCGATGGTCTTTATGGATGATTACAATAATCTCTTTCTTTATTAATAATATAAAACAAGCTTTTTAATCAGACTTGATGATGAAATATAGGAAATCAGAGGCTTTACATAAAAAGGAGTTAAAATCAGTTTAATAATTTTCTCCAATAAAGTTTATGTGTACAATGGAGACAATCCAGATTTTTCTAATCCTAAGAAAATAATACCTAATTTTAAAATCAAACAAATATTATTAATTTAAAATGATTGGGTTATTCTTGAAATGATAGATAATACTATTATTAATTATGATTTCATAAATTATGTAAATTTATTTTCTTTCTAATACAATTAAAACTCTATCATATCTACTCAGCTTTCAGTATATAATCCTACATCTGCAAATTATTATATCTACTTTTCAATAACTGATGGAATGATTTATAAATACAATCTCTCTTTATAGGTTTGCTAATAATTCTCATAATTTTTAAACTCTGACATTGTTATGGAGTTCATTTAGTATGGAGATGATAAATTAGTTTTGTCAATGAAATCAGGTATTATCTATGAAGTTGACAATACAAATCTTATTTTATTACAAACATAAAATATTTACTAAAATGCATAAAGTTATGCAACTAGTACAACAGAAGCAAAAAGCTAAAATGTGATCTTAGTTAAGCTTGATATTTCTTTGGATAGATATTTCTTGAGTATCTCTGAAGAGAAAAAAATGTGTGTATTCAAACTAAGCGACAATTCATTTATCAAAATCCTAGCTTTCCCAGAAGAGAATTACAAACAATTTACATTTACAAATAAATATCTATTCTTGAGAAGCTCATTTTAAATTAATATCTATAATAAAAATCTATAGTATATTGGATATTTTAGAAGATCAAACAGAAAGTGTTTTATTTCTTAGATAATTGAGTTATTTGATAACTATTTTATTATAGCATAACAATTCATATTAGAAATTATTTATATAGATGAACCTACTCACAATATTAAAGCTATCGATAGCATAACCTTAAATAACCCTAAGATTTCTTACTTTAAATTAATAGATAACCAAAGTACCATCTAAATTATTGGCATGGCTGAACAAGGAGTTTTTGAAGAAAGAATCAGTGTAGGATTATTAACTCAATATGCAAAGAAGTATCAATAAAATACTTAAACTACATAAACAATTACTTGTTCCTCTCAATTATCTTATACAAACACACTCTAAATCCAGAATGACTTTGATAACATTTATTCTAATCAAGATTAGCAAGAAAAAACCTTCTTCCTTTCAGTTTTAATAGATCAAACTATTTAACAAATGAATTTTTTAGAAAAAGATAAGGTATAGATTATACTTAGACCTCGTAGTAATGTTAATAAGTTGCTAAATCTTTCTTCAAATTCATTCTCCAAAATAGGATCTAACGTATAATTAGATTCGTTTGACATCAAATTCATTGATTAGAAGAATGAAATTTTATTTTAAGAATAAACTGAAGATGTATCATTTTAAGATGCTTATATTCAATAATAGCAGATTATGTTAGGTACTAGCTTGCACTTTAAAAACAAGAATAAAATTATGATTTAAAATATGGTAATCGATACCATAGATTTGGATTCTTAAGATACAAAAAGCTTAGATGAGTAAGAGAAATATTCTTTATTCAATTTCGAATAAATAAAATACCTATTAATTTAAGACCTAACAATAACCAACCTAAATCAAAAGGAAGGCAAATTTCTTTTGATATTAGCATCATCAGTTTAAGAACTTATAATTAGGAATTTAACAATAAAAGATAGCTTTATTTCTAATGATTTAATAGAATTAAATGATATCTAAACTTTAAGAATAAATACAATATAAATTTTAAACTGTTAATCTCTTAAATAAGTTGATCTAATGACTCATTTCTTTTATGTGCTCAATTTTAATGGTATTTAAAAGACATAGATTCATTATATGACAGCCTAAGATAATAATGAAATATAATTAATAAAATCTAATAAATCATACAAAAAGTCAGATATTGCATTTATCTTATAATACGACACCTTTATCATTGAGAAATCTTTGTTTAAAAATAATATCTACCCAAAAACCTTTCAAAAAAATTATTAAATTAATTTAATAGAATTATCAAACACATATATAACTTTAAATTTGCTAACATATGAAAGCAATTATTCGAATTTGTATGTTTCGAGTGCTAAATAATTGTTAATCAGTAATAGTAACTTCGAACTTAATAATGGAGTTACTGGTGCTTCTCTCTAGCTACAAAATATAGAAGATTTTGTTTCTATTTAAAATTGTAATTTTAAAAATAATAATGCACTTGCAAGTGGAGGAGCGATCTATACTACAGATGTGAATTAGCTAAAAATTGACTCTGTGAGTTAATTAAAAAATAACTCTGCCCTAATAGGAGGAGCTATTCGTATCCTAATAACTAACAGTTAACTATAATCGTCATTGTAAGATATATCTCAAATTTAATGCTAATTTAGTTAAAATACTGCCAAATTATATGGCCAAAATATAGGAACGTATACATATAATGCTAACATAATACTTACAGAATCAGAAACAGGGAATGTACTCTAATAATTATAAAAAGGAAATTTAAACATAATAATTAATTAATTAATATTAATAAATAACTTTTAGAGTGGTGGTAACCTATTCCTTCACATTTAATTATTAGATGAAAATGATCACTCGATTATCATAGACTAAAATCTTGTCTAATCTAATGAATATCCTATATTGATTATGAATGAACTTTCAAATTATGCAATTGAAATCAGTGCACTTCCAACTGATAAGAACATTGAAGTTAAAGGAGAGTCTCTCATTAACATTAAGCAATATGCTTAAACTAAATAGCAGTTTAGCTTTAATAATTTAATTATTTCGTCTAATCCGAATTCTGTTTCTAAATCTCTCAGACTTTCTTTTAAAATTAATGATTGGTAACCAGCTTTCATTATCTAATTCTAAATCTAATTTAGAAAGTGTTTAAGAGGAGAGATACCTGTCTAAATATCTTCAAATATTATAACTTGCAGAGAATGTACAACGGGTACATATTCTCTAGTTGAAATGACAAGCATTAATGATCAATCTTAATTGAAAAAGGAAGATTAAAGCTTAACAAGCTGTAAAAAATGCCCTTAAGGTACTTTAAAGTGTGAAAAGGATGTGATAGTCCTCAAAGAAGGTTATTGGAGAGAAAATGAATCTACAGATGTAATTGTATAGTGTAACGATATAAAGCCAGATATATGTATAGTAGACAATAATTAAAGTAGATAAGGCTGTGCTAAGGGTTACATCGGTCCTTTATGTGAGACATGTGATACTTATGGAGAAGTTTGGGATGGTCAAGGATATGCACCTGCCTTTGGATTATATACTTGTGCAGAATGTAGTTAATAATAAGTGTAGATATTTTATTCAACTGCCTTGTTTTTGTCAGTTTTTATCTACATATTTTGGAGTATTGTTATGTTCTTAAATAACTATATCTATAATGCTAGGTGCACATATCTCAGGTTTATGAACTTACTTCCTTTTTCAAAAAGCTGTATCCTTGATGAATCTACCTTTATCATTAAATCACTTATTAATTACCTCTAAATATCTCAGGTACTGTATTCTATAAGTATGAACTTTGTTCCTTAGGCAATTTCTTTCATCCCATCAATTGCAGGTTAACCTATGGGAAAAATAGTTGTAAGCAGCTCTTGTATTTATGTAAAGATATAAAGATTTTTCAATCTCCATGAAGAAATAAAAATCAGAACTGTTGTTTATATCATAGTTCCATTTTTATTTTTAGGTTTCTTCCTCCTTACCCTTAGCATCCTTTAGAAATTTCGCCTTTTTAACATCAATAAATATCATAAATATGTCATGGTAACAATTTTATTTTTCTTCTTTTAACCAGATTCTATTAGTTTCTTCACCTAGGCTCTTACATGTAGGACTATCGGAGATAAGAAATACGTTAGAAGTAGTCTAATTATCAACTGTGATGATTCGAGTTATAATTAGTTTTAATACTCCGCTATACTCCCTATGCTCATTTTTTGGATTATTTTCCCACTTGCAATATTACTAATATTTGTAAAAGATACAAAACACTCCTAGAACCTTTAATTCTGTGTGAATAAATTTAAATATGGTTATTTTTATCTAGAATATAAGCCTAAATACTATTTTTGGGAATTCATTAGAATTTTCTTTAGAATAACAATAGTTCTCACAATTACACTTTTAGTTTAATTAGAAACATTATCTTTTATCTTATGCATAATTATGATATCATTTTATATATCAGCTCTCCATATTTATGATCCATTTTAGAGTAATCTTCTAGGTAAGCTTGAAATTTTAGCAAATTTCATAATGATAGGTAATGTTTTCCTGTCACTAATGAACTCAAAGTATCCGAATGTAGTTTTCTAAATTTTTATTTCATTTCTCCATTACGGAATTATTTCTTTTTTTTTGGTGATTTCAATCTAAATGAAAATGCAAGACTAATCTAACCCACTAGTTCGTTGTCTTAATATTGTCTTATAAAGATGTATTCCTAAATAAATATCAAAAAAATGGTCGAATCTTCATAATAATAAACTAAAAACACTTATGCTATGGAAAAAAATTTACTTTAACTTAATTGTGATTAGAGAGAAGAAAGTAGAAGAACAGATTCTAAGAATTCAAACTGCTACTAAAAGAAGCGATTTATTATCAAGTAATTTAATTGAAAAAACTTTAAATTATATAAAATTTGGTTTAAATCCCAAGAAAATAATTTTTAATAATCTTAATATATTTAAATTAATATCTTCTTAATAAATAGAGCGTTTAACTAAAGAAAGTAGTTTAAAATTAGATAATGGATAATCCTAAACTTAATATAATTATAGCAATCAATTATCTCATACAAACCAAAATACAAGCTAAGAAAAATTCAAATTATAATTCCATAGTAAATCTCAATCAAAAGATATATTTTTGTTAGGATACCAAGATACATAGTAAGGTCACAATGATTATATAAAAGAGGAAAAAGACACTCAAGAAACAATGAAAACTCATGGATTTCCAGCTATTGATACTTAGGATTTTGAAGAGGAAGTACTACCGCTAGGAATTTATAATAGTAAATAAAGTAAAATACACTTTTAAAATCTATAATGAGACGATAGTTGATAAAATAACTTCTAGATATAATTTAAGCATAAATAACAATTATTTTATTATTTGTATGATTTTCTTATTTTTTCTAAGTTGTTTTTCTATATACTCTCTTATTTAATTCATTTTATCCATATATATTTATTTAAGCTCTATTTTTAATTAATATTTATTTTAATTGATTATTTCCATTTCTCTAGATTATTAAAAGAGTTAGATGAATATAAGGAAGTAGGAATAATTCTTTTGTAAAAAACCTTTCATTATATTAACTTTTGCTTAATAATAGAAAAATAAAAACTATAATCATACTATTTTTACAAAAGTTTTGAAGTATCAAATACTGATTAATAACTTAATTTAAAATTTTAATCGTTTATGTAGTATATAATAGATATGCAGATTGAGAAGTAGAAGTTAAAAAATTATCTTTAATGATATTATTTTAAAGTTAATCTCATAGATTTTATATTTAATTTAAATCATTATTTTTAAATATTCTATTTCTCAATCTATTTAAATCAATATAAATTCTTCTTTTTATATAATCTATATTTGTATAATACTTCAATTGTTCCTGTATTTTTTTACAAATACATTATAAATTTTATTTTATTTGAATATATTAAAAAAGTATAATTTATTTATTAATATGGATAAATTTACCACTATTTCTAATATTTTTAATTTGTATTTATGATACATTTTTAAATTATTTGAGTTTTTATATAGACAATATATTTTTAAAATTAATTCCTTTTAGAATTTTTATATTTATAATGATAAATATATGTATATATTGAGGATCTTGATTTTATAAAAATAAAAGTTAGTATTTAAGAGTTTGAATATGATAAATAATTTAGAGATTTCTATATTGAAAGATTTTTACGATTAAACTATTTAGCACTCACTAAAATGAATAAAAAATGTTAAAATGATAGGAAAATCGTAAAATTTATTCTTTAGTTCAGTTTTATCCAATATTTTAAGAAACTTTTCAACTATTAATAATCCTAGAAAAACTATCCTTTTGATAATTTAGATAAAGTATAAAAATTTTTTTTTAATTTTTTATTACTGTAACTAGATAATTAATAACTGGATATTGTATTAAGCTTCCTCTTGAATCTCTTTATAATTTGATATAAATAACCTTCTATAATAATTTTTTAAATAGCTATCTTTAATGAACATAATCCTTAGAATACTGTTAAAAATTTTATTTAAATTGACAAGAATACTTTTTTAATAATGAATTAGAGAGAGGATTATAGATTTTAAAACCAAACTTTACAAATGAGTTAAAAATACGACCAAATAATTCAGGCTACAAAAAATACCATTAATTTCTAAAATAAATTAACTAACTAACTATTATATTAATGTATTAGTGAGTTTAATTACGAACTTTTCTTTTTCTTAACTTTCTCCTCTTTTTCATTTATTTTATTATTTAATATTCTTTATTATTACTTTTCTCCCTCATATAATTTGCAATAACAAACTGGCATAAACAATCTTAAAGCAAAAATATATTTCCAAGTAATCTTTTTGAAGCATAATAGTTCTAGAAAATGAGATTTAAAAGCCTTTTAATCATTAGTTTTTTAATATTTTTCTAATAATTGACAAGACAATAGGATAGTTTATTATAAAATTGTCCTGATGGATGCGAATTATGCTCAATAGCTTAGCCCTAAAATCAAATAATTTGTTAGCAATGTATGGATAGTTTTGTATATAATGATTAGGAAGGGAAATGTGTTTAAAGAATTTGCGAAGAATACTAGTTTAAATAAATCAATAGGAGTACTAATGAATTAGAATGCGTTTCACTCTGTTAAGAAAATTAGATAGGAAATTTATAAAATTAAATGTGTGAGCCAATAAGTTCATGTTCGAAAAAATATATTTAACCTTAATAATTATCTAAAGGGAGAGAGATCTAGGATATTCATATAAACTTTGATAATTACCTTTTGGTTATTTACAGCAATTTCTTAAATGTTATTGATCCTATCCATGGAACTTATTTAAGGTCATACACTTTTGATTAAACCATCATTTTCATAAAAAATATAAACGACTAATTATATTTATTTAGTTTATAAAATGAAGTATTTATAGTAGACAGGCAATTAAGTAATCCTACTTTAATAACTAGAGCAAAATTAGGAGTAATTTATAATAAAAGCGAAGTAATATCAGTTATTAACAACTAACAAAGGTTATTCTTAGCTACATATATAGATCAAGGCTTTTAAATAGTATTAACAGAAATAAAATAAGATGAAGAAAACTAAATTTTCATTGAATTTGAGGATATTATAGTGATCCAAAAGAATTTAATACTACTTCAAAATAAATCAAGATAAATCAAAATTATTGCTTTATTCGAAGATGATAAATCTACTACATCACCCTATCCAATTACTCCAGAATATATATGCTAACATATACAGGATATTGTAAATTAAATAGAATTTAATAAAGAATTAACTTAATTTTATCTCACATTCTATAATACATTTGGAATAAAATACCTCGAAAAAGATTCTTAAAATTGTGTAGAATTTGCTACTGATGATATACCCATAAAAATCCAGCTTTTGGAATTAGGAAATATGAGCTATTAGTTATTTGCTTCTTTCTAAAGCAACAGATTTTCTATTTATTAAGATGGCACATTTTAAAATTTGTATTCAGTTATTTTAAATGATCAACTAATTGATTTTATATGCACTAGAGGCTAAGAAATAAATATAATTACTCTAACTATTAAAAACAAAATAGAAATGTATAAAGTCATTTACGGGACAAATAATTAAATTCTCAAGTTACAGTTATTATTTACAAAACATGTAATTATTAACAACCCTTTTAAATTAATTATTATAGAATAAAGCTTTTAATCAAAATCTAATTAATTTATTTGTGTTATTTCATCTGATTTTTAATTAATAAATGTTGAGAAGGAAATTACAATAGGTTTATCTATAGATTTTGAAAAAAAAAATATCTCAAATTCATCTAAAGTTGTAAGCATGTTTTACAGTGAAGACTTAAATTTCCTTTTAAGCTGTTCAGATGATGGAAATTTAGCTGTTTGGAATGTTTTTAATATATACCAGTCATATCTTTCATTTAGAATAGAGAGATAAAGCTAATAGTGTATTGAGGTTTAGATTTTTCAATAAGCAACAGTAGTATCCCTTTTTAGCGAAGAGATCATTCTTTTTAATATCTTTAATAAATATCTAAGTAATAGTATTTAAAAGAGCAAAGACACCTACTCCTATATATAAATTTCAGATACATTTATATATTTAATTTTTAATAACAAAATCTAAATATATGGAGGCTTACTTGAATTGATTATCGAATATCCGTTAATTAATAATATCCGAGCAGCGTTTGTTTCAAATTAATTAGATATATATCTAATAGATTCTGCTTAAAGCTTTTTTACTTTTGAATATAATTAATAAATTAATTAGATATAGCTAAAGAAAAATATTAAATATTAGAATGACATTCAATTTACAAAATTTGTTAATTTAACAAATGGAGGTAATTTTTATATGATTTATTAATTTATTTTTTGCATATCCCCCCTTGAAAATTTTTCCTTATCTCTAGTATAAGTAAAAAATAATTTATTATTTTAAAGGGGATTGAAGTATAGAAAATATACTTAATAATATTCTAAATTAAATGTTTTATTAAATAGGTGTATTGATCATGTGTACAAATTAATAAATGTAATTAACAATTATTAACTAAAATTTAGAGATTCTATTTGAGAACAAATAATTAAAAGGATAACTACTTTAAGTAGTTTAATATGATGATAGTTAATATTTTTTACGTATTTACTCTACTCAAATAAATAAAAGCTTTCCTTATGCAATACAGTATTTAGAAATCTCATCAAATGTAATAATTTATAACATTCATTAATCTTTATTTGGTTAGAGTATAGAAGGTATTAAGAAAGTATCTTTATCTCAAAATAAAGAATACTACTTAATAAATTTTATGGTACCCATTAGCCATAACACATTAATAGCAGATCTCTTTTGGAATAAATAAGATTTAAAATCAATAATTGAAAAGTTTATATGGAATCCTGGCTAACATGTAAGCTCTATATTAACTAACAAATCTTCGAGCTTGATATTTGAGGGAGCAGAAAGTGGGGCAGTTGCTATAGCTCCTAATAATAAAATTAAATCAGTTTAGAAATTATTTTCATTACCAGCAAATGTTGATAATGATGCAATCTAGTTTATTAAAAGAAATTTTTATCTTGGATTATTTTTTATATCAACAAAATGGGATTTATATTGCTACAATATATTCACTAATAATCTTATTGAAAAGATAAGCTTTAATTAGTTTGGAAGCCAAAATAATATTATAGACCTAATTATTTCTTAAAATCTAAATATCTTCATAGTTTATAGCAAGGAAGCAATTATTATGAAAAATTTACTTGAAGATAAGTAATATTCTATCAGTTTAAACTAGGGTAATAATGAAATTTAGCTAATAAAGGGATGCTTTCTTGATGAGAAATTATAAAAGTTATATATTTTTGGATAAAGTTTAGTTGAATATGATTTATATCTTTAGAATTACATTAATCTCTCAAAAGACTATACAAATATTATCTATGAAATTTGTTACTTTTTTTAAGATTATGCTTTCTGTAAATTAGAATAAAATAGAATCATTTTTTTTGATAGAAACTAATAGTACCAAGTTCTTCAAATTATAACATTAGTTTAAACTAATAATTTAGGAATCCTACCAGATGAAGATAAACAACTCATTTATTTTTATCATGACATAATTGAAGTATTTTCTTTTAAAGGAACTTCTATTAAATAGTTTTCCGAGTTTTAATCTGAGATAATCTAGCTTTTAATGACAACTGATTATGTTGTTGCTTTTACTATTGAAAGTAAAATAATAGATTTTATTATATTTTTACTTTAAATTTTATTAAAATTCCTTTAAAATATAATAAATTAATATTTTTTTAAAAAATATGTATACAGATGGCTTTATAATTTCAAGATCAGAATTAAATTAGGTAGGATAATTCGATTCTTCAGGAGAAGAGATAAGACAAGCTTATTATTTTCCTAGTATTAACTTGATAGCTTATGTTACATAATACATTAGATATGGTTAAATTAAATGTTTTAGCCTTTAAAGTTTCTAGAATTTGGGAAGTTTTACAAGCTTATATTATCAAAATAAAGTAGGAAATGTAATTAAGATGTACTATGATGCCGATTAATCTATGATTAGCTATGTTGATGAGTTTGGAAATTTCATAAATGTATTATTTGGATCATAAATTTATGTTGATAATATGATAGCAGTAACTGAAATTCAATCACAATTAACAGGATAACCTATAGACTATATCTTAGACTTTGATATGAATGAAATATTTGTTCACAATTCAGAATTTGTTTGGAGATTAAACTACAATATATTAATGAAAATATTTTATTAACTGAATGAGAATTCTAATGATTTTATTTTAATTAATCATTAAAATACATATAATGATTCTTCCTGCTTAGTATATTTTGATAATAAAAATATTCTTTACCTATACAAAGATTTTTAAGTAAATTATTTAATGAATTTTTAAGAAGATATACTAGAAATAAAAAGAGTAGTTTAAAATTAGTAGATATTTAGTTTAATAGTTTTTGAAACTTATATCTAAGTGTATACTGATGATCTCAATAAAATTAATGATTACACTTAGAATACTTAAATAAATGATATAAGATTAAAATAATTCTTATTTACTGAAATGAATTTCGTTATCTTATAAACTATTGAAAATCAAATTATAGAATATGATTTTACTCTAATGAAAGTTAATTACTAATTTTACATAGACTAAGAAACAGAAATAGTTACTACCCTTTTCCTTAATTAATTTTAAACAGAATAAAAGTTGCTCTTATCTTTAAGCACAGGAGAAATTATAAAAATTGATTTAGTGTAAAAAAGTTACACTTAGCTTTAAGTATATAAATAAAAAGATGTTGTTGCAAATTTTATTTTAATAGAATAAAATAAATTAATTTTAGTCATGAAATCTGGAAATATAGTTGAACTAGAATCTTAAAGCTTAACTCCCTTACCTGAATAAGGGATTTAGTAAGCTGCATTGAATTTTTAAGATTAAGTAAATGAATTAAAATCCTAATATATTCCATTGATTTAAGCTCATAAATAAACTAATCGTTATTTCCTAATTATTACTGAGGAGAAAAAGGTTGGAGTTTTTGATTTAACTGATAATTAATTAATTAAAATACTCTACTTTCCTACCTTGCATTGGAAAAAATTAGAGATTTTCTAAAAATATGTATTACTTTTTTGCTACTATTAGATAAATGTCTATTCTTAGTAGTTAAATTTTATAAGCCGTTATAGAAAATCAAACAGAAAATATTAGATTATTTAAATAATAGAATTTCAAGATGATTATTTTTTCTTAATTGAAAAATAAGGTATTGAAGTTATAAGAATAGACTAAAAAAATATGTAAATAAATTCAATTGAATTGATTACAATTAACTAACCTAAATTAGCTTTATTTCAATTAATTAATTAAAATTAAACTATTTAAATACTTGGACTATCTAGTTAAGGCCCATTTGAAGAAAGAATAAGTTTTGATAATCTGTATTAATTAATGAACAGCAATAAAAATACTAGTGATGATTATAATAATAATGATTAGATTAATAATACTCTTTAATGCTCTGCATAAATATCATACATTGATTATGTAATTGTCGAAAATGAATTTGATAAATCCTATGAATCATCAAAATCTATAAATACGCAGTTCTATTTTTCATTATTAATAAATTAGGAGATAAATTAAATAGATTTCCTTGAAAAAGATAAAGCACAAATAACCCTTAGACCATTGAATATATTAGATACAGATCTAAAAATAAGAAAAAACTCGTTTTTTAATATTAAGAATAATGTTCAACTTGATTCCTTTAATTTACATTTAATAGAATAATAGTAAATTATCGAGTTTTCTAATTCCACTAAAAATATAACATTTTAAAATATTACTATTGATAGCTAAATAATCTAGTATGGAACATCTTTGTCGTTCAAAAATAAAAAAAGTATCTAAATAAGCAATATGACTATCTTCAATATTGAAATTTAAAACAATAATAAAATTTCGAACTCAGATCTTATAGGATTATTCAATTTTGAAAATATAGAAGATATTTTAATATATTAACTTAATATAATCAATTTAAATATAGAAGAAAGTATTGTTTTTATTAAGTCACTCAATGTTAAAAATATTATAATAAGAGAATTATTGATTAAAAATTCTTAGTTAAAAAGTAACCTATTTAGGTTAGAATATGTATAATCTTTAAGAATTCTCAGTACTACCATATCTAATTGTAAAGGTTCAATTTAAGAAAGCTTGCCTATATTCTTTATGGTATTATAAGGTGTTTAGAAAACATTTATCTATAATTTAACAGCTCATAATAATACAGATCTTTCATTAATATTATCAACTAATTAATTTAAATAATCAAATATTTAATACTATCTCTAAAATGATACCTTCATTCTTTAAAATTCTTAATTTTATGAAAATACATTTTCATAATACAATTACAATACCTAAATATAATTAATTAACCTTTAAAATACAGTTATTAAAATAAGTTCTATAAATTATAAAAATAATTAAGGAAATATATTACTATTAAATATCTAGAGATTCATTCTTAGTGATAGTTTCTTTTAGTTTAACAAAGGTGTTACAGGAGCCTCTCTTTAATTAATAGGAATTACTGATATAGTTTAAATCATAAATTGTTAATTTAAAGATAATAATGTTAGTGCAAGTGGTGGTGCTATCATGATAACAGATGTTAACTAAATATTTATTGATGAAAATTGTTTATTTTAAAATAATTCTGCCCTAATAGGAGGTGCTATTCGTATTACTATTAAGAGTGAACCATCTTATTCCTTTAGAAAATTATAATAAAATTAATATTTTAAGGCATAGTTTATAGAAAATAAGGCAAGTATTTTTAGCAATGATATAGGTAAATATCCTTCTAAAGTTATTTTATCTATTGAAAAAGATTAAAAGCAATAAGTATTATTTAATGATTATTTGAATAATATTAATGATGAAAGCTTTATTGAAATAGAAGAACTCTTAAGTGGAGGGTTAACTAAATTCAGTTTAATTTTACTTGACGATCATGATTCTGCTGTAAAAATCGATCTAAATAGATATGTAACATAGGACTATCCATATTAAATACTTGAAGAGATAGATTAGTATTAATTTGAATTATTCACTATTCCTCAAGAGAAAGGTTTAGACATTAAAGGAGAGTCTTTAATTTCTACTAAATAGTATGATTAAGAATCCCTTTCGTTTAGTTTCAAGCATCTAACTCTTTAATCAAGCCCAGGAAAATAATATGTAAAAGCTGAGTTGAAAATAAAAATATTTTAATGGAACAAATATTATAAAATCCCATTCTTATTAAATTTTAGGTAATGTGAAAGAGGGGAAATACCGATAATAATTTCTTCTACAATTACTGTGTGCAGAGAATGTTCTATAGGAACATATTCCATTTCTAAAAATATTACATCCAATGATATTTGTTAAAAGTGCCCTATTGGAGCTGAAAATTGTATGAAAGATAAAATTGTAATAAAATAAGGGTATTGGAGAGAAAGTTAAGATTCAGATTTAATATTGAAGTGTAATGAACTGAATCCATAGATTTGTGATTCTTAGTTATTTAGCTAAATAAATGGTTGTATAGAGGGATATATTGGACCTTTATGTGAAACTTGTGATACTAAAGGAGCTGTTTGGTCTTAAAAATATGCTCCAGGTTTTGGCTACTATGAATGTTAAAAGTGTAGTTCTTAAAGCTACTAAATAACTTATTTAGTTTTCTTTTTCATTTTTGTATTCATTTACCTATTTTGGAGTATAATTATTTTCCTTAATAATTATATTTACAATGCTCTTTGTACTTATTTAAGATTTATGAATATTCTTCCTCTGTCTAAGAGCTGTATCTCAGATTACTCTACTTTCATTATCAAATCTCTGATCAATTATCTATAACTATCATAGGTGCTATTTTCTGTTAATATAAATTTTGCTGTTCCCCAAGTTTTTAATATTTTACCTTCTGTATTTGGATAACCGATGTCTAAAATAGTAGTTGGAAGTTCTTGTCTCTATAATTATTTAGAAGGATATTTTAAACTTGATTAAGAAATAAAGATAAGATCAGTTGTTTTTATTCTTCTACCTTTTTCCTTCCTTACTCTATTATTCTGTGTGCTTTAAATATTCAAAAGATTTAAGATACTCTAGGTAAATAAATACCATAAATATATTATGGTTATTATACTGTTCTTTTTCTTTTAACCTGACTCTATTAGCTTTTTCACCTCTTCTTTGACTTGCAGACTAATTGGGAATAGGTTGTATTAAACAAATAGCTTAATAATAGATTGTGAAAATGAATCTTATAACACCTTTAAAAACTATACGAGTTTTCCAATACTAATTTTTTGGATTCTTTTTCCTTTAGCAATTCTATATAAATTTAAAAAAGACACTAGGAAAAGTATGACTCTCTAATTTTGTAAAACTAAATTTAAATATGGATATTTTTACTTGGAATATAGAGATTAGTTTAAATTTTGGGAATTTATTAGAATTTATTTTAGGATAATCATAGTTTTATTGAAAACTTTGTTAGCAAATTATTAACTTTTCTCTACCCTAATAAGCATAATTTTTTTAGTATTATATATATCATCTCTCCATAAGTTTTCGCCCTTTAGAATCTCTTTATTAAAGCGCCTTGAGATTATATCAAGTTTTATATTAATTTGCAACTCTTACCTTTTTGAGCTAGATAAAAAATATCCAACCTCATACACTAAATCAGCTATTTATATCATACATAATGGAATTATTTTAACTTTTGTTTTTATAGCTTTGAAGATGAAATTATAAGATAAAAGATAATTTATGATCAGATTTATTGGCATTATATTGAAAAAGATATTACCTAATTGTATTTCATAGTTTCTATTAAGGGAGCAATAATAGGATAAAATGCTAATTCTTCTACATTGGAAAAAATTAAGAATCAGTTTGCCAAAATTAATTTCAGAAAATTCAAAAAAAGTAATATAGTCTATTAATCTATAAAGTAAAACATATTTTTACTAAATAATCACAAAATTAATTTCTTTTCTTTATTAATAAAACAGAATAAAATTAAATAGCAGAATATGGCAATTCAAAATTTAAATATTCAACATTTAAATTATAGAGCACTACTGATTAAAATAACCTCCTAAGTAAACATTTTAATTCGAATGAGATAAACTTATGATAGTAATTAATGTAATGTTTCAATCAATAATTTTTAAACTTTATTCAACCATTTAGCTATAAATAAACAAACTAATTTCTTTCAATAAAGTTATCCATCACAATAGCTCTAAAGAAAAATATGATTTGAATTATAATAATTTTTTTTAAAATACTTTATAAAAATTTGTTCATTTGGATGGATATATATGTATTTATGTAAGAAATTCGATTATAAACTATATGAAAAAATAATACAAAATTGTATAATTATTACCTTAATTTGAATAAGATTTGTAAAGAAATTTAAGTTAGCTAAGTTTTTTATTTAAATTAAATGAAAAAATTTTTAAATTATTAAGTAATAAATTATATACTGTAATACCTTATTAAGAAATTTTTACAATTTATGAGTTGATGCTAAAAAATGAAAAAAATACATAAAAAATTGAAAATCAAATTTATCAGGAAATTCAAGCTATTCCCTTTTTTAGTAAATATATTATTTAATAATCGAATATTAATTATTTAAAAAATATTGATCTATTATTTATTAGTATAAAGATTAGAAATTTTTTTACTTGTCTAAAGTAATCAATCATATACAAAAAAAAATAAAAGTTATGTTTTAAATTTAATTTATAACTCTCTTTTAGTTGATTAAATCTGTAAATAATTTATGTTAATACTTAGTTATAATTAAGACGGTAAAAGATAAAATATGGACTTGATAAGCAAAGTTCTTTTGTTGTTTATAACATCATTATTGATAGGAATAGAAAGTTAAAACAGCGAAGATTTAACAATTTGCCCTTAAGGCTGTCAATAATGCTAATATAATGATGATTTATAAACTATGACTTGTTTGTAATGTATGGATAGTTTTTAATATACTTTGGTTGATAATAAATGTTATCACACTATTTGTGAAGAATCTTAATTTTAAGAAGTAGATATGATCTCAAATATACCTAAATGCGTATCTCTATGCTCTGAAAATACAATTGGCATATCGAATTCCCTAAATTGTTCACTAATTAATACATGTTCTAAGAAATTTATTCAAGCTACATTTATTTCAAAGGGAAGAAGTATTTAGGATATTTAACTAACAGAAGATAGTTAATATTTATTAGTTATTTATAGCAATTTCTTAAATGCAATAGATCCATCTAATGGTATATTTATGAAGTCATATGTATTTGATTCAACTATAACTTTTGTTAAAAATGTTAATGGATTAGTCTACTTGTTTAGTTCTTCAAACTAAATTTTTGTTCTAGACAATTAACTAAACAACTAAAAACTTATCACTTAAGCTAAAGAAGGTATTATTAATAATAAGAGTGATGTAATAAAAGTAATAAATAATAGCGAGAGACTATTCGTTGCATCTTATATAGATAAAGATTAGGTTGCAATTTTTACAGAAATTAGTGAAAAATAATAAAACTTGATATAGTTTACTTACGAGTACTCTATTTTTATTTTTAGAGATATTATTGTTTTATAAAATGAAATAAGGTAAGTTAAATTAATTTTATTGGTAGAAGATATATCATCTCCTTAAAAAGCTATTAATTTAGTAAGCTAATCATCTAATTACTTATGCTCTAGTATATAAGATACAGTTAACTAGATTGAGATTGATTCCTCTTTTACAAGATTTTTCTTGACCTTTTTTAATACTCCAGGTATTAAGATATTATAAAAAGATAATAATACATGCAATGATTTTCCTAAGAAAGAAGTGCCTATTAAAATAGCTTAAATTAGAAACATGGTCAAATAAAAATTACCTTACAGTAATTTGATTTTTGCATCTTTTTCAAATAAAGAATTTCTTGTTTTTGATGGGGAAACTCTGGAGATTAATTTTTCTACTTTCCTTGAAAATTAAATTTTAGATTTTATAGGGGTTTAGTAAAGCTAGAATTCATATAAAATCTTTACTCTTTAATCAAGTAATATAATTAAAGTATATCAGATTATCTTTGACTAAGTAAACGGCAATTAATTTTAGTTAATAGATTCATAAAGAGTAATTATAGATAATCCTGTAAAGCTAATTTTAGTAAAGTAATTAGACTAATCAAATCTTTTCACATAAATCTGTGTAGTTTCTGAAGATATACAACTAATTAATTTTGAAAACTAAAAAATTGATGGGATAACTATAGATTATCAAGAAAAATCTTACTTAAATAAGGCCCCAATAAATGCATTATTTTATGCTGAAGAAGTTAATTTAGCTCTGAGTTGCTCTGAAGATGGGAAATTAGTTGTATGGAATTTAATAAATATACTCCAATCTAAATATTACTATAATATAGAAAGAGTAGGTTAAGAATGCATTAATGTGTTAGTTTTTAAAGTTAACACAGTGGTATCCTTATTTACCAAAGAAATAATTATATTTGACATTTTCAACTAGTTTATTTTTGATAGCATTCCAATAGATCCTCTAGTGTATTCTAAAATTTAGGTATCTGATGATTTTATTTATCTCTTTCACGACAATAAAATTACAATATTTAGGAATTTGAATGATATAGTGATTCAAAAAGATTTAGTTCAAAACTAATTTTCAGTATTTGTATCTAAAACATTTGATATTTACATTGTTGATACAAGTTTCTAATTCTTTATGTTTTCATTTGATGTTGCAAGCAACACTATTCAGTCTAAGGTCTCAATTAATAACCATTAATCATAGAAGAAAATAAATTTCATAGATTATTTTGATTTAGATACAGGAGGTAATATAAAATTTAAAAAATAAAATTAATAAATAATAAACTTTTTTTTAAATTTATTAAAAATTAGGTGTATACGTGATTTACACAAATGAAGAAAGGATACTTACAATCCTCAACTAAGTTTATTCAGTTTTATATACTGCTATAAAATTAAAAGGAGATTTACTACAAGTTTACTAATATAACTCAAAATAATTTTTTATGCGCCTCTATTCGACTATTGTCAACAAAAGTTTCCCTTATATATTTTAATATTTAGAAATAAATAATGGTGCAACTATTACTAATGTCCATTAATCACTTTTTGGAATAAAATTAATTATTGTGAAAAAGCTTGATATAATGCCAGGGCATGAACACTTCTTAATTCATTTTATTGTCCCAATCAGTCATAGTACTCTTGTAACAGATGTCTATTGGGATAAAACTATAATTAAACCGACTATTCAGAAATTTAACTGGAACCCTGGATAAAATGTACTTTAAGTAATCCCAAATAAAAATTTAAATACATTAATTGAAGGAGCTGAAAGCGGAGCTATTGCACTGTGTCCAAGAAATAAAAATAAAACTGTAAGTAAAGTCTTTACATTATCTACTTATTCAAGCACAGATTAAATACAATTTCTTCGATATAATTTCTTTTTAGGAATTTATTTAGTTATTACAACCTAAAATATCTACTATTTTGACTTCTTTAAGAATGATTTGATAGATATCATTAAAGTAGAGGATTCTACTAGTTCCTACTATATTCTTGATATAATAATTTCTTAGGATCTTAGTATTTTTATAGGATACAGTTAGTCCTCTATAGTTCTCAAAGATTTAATAAGCTAAAAGATTCTTTCACTTAACTTTAATAGTGAAAGTAAAATTCTAAGCTATATTAAAGGATGTTATTTAGATAATTAAAATTAAAAAGTTTTTATTTATGGTTAATATTTATTATAATATGATATAAATCTATCTAATTATTTCAAAATCTCCTAGGCAAAATAATAAATAGACTATGAATATTGCTATTTCTTAGAAGAAGTAGCTATATGCAAATACAACATAAACTACATCATTTTTTATGATAGAAATAATAACTTTAATGTGATATAAACTATACAGGTAACCTCTTTAACATAGTTTAAACTCTAACCTGATATAAAGTAAAAGCTTATTTATTTATACTCAAATAATATAGAAGTTTATAGCTTTTAAGGTGTACCAAAGGCAACTTTTATGGATTTAAATGGTCTTGTTTTTGAAGTTATAATAGCCAGAGATTATATTGTTGCATTTACCCATGAGTGTAAATATTTTTTAAATATTTATTCTTTAATATAATTCATAAGTTAAACAATATTTACTTTATTTATAAATATAAATCTAATAGATGCTTATACAATTTTGAGAGAAGATTTAAAACCATTTAAGACTTTTAATTCTACTGGAGAATATATAACAAAGGTATTTTATTTCCCAGAAATAAATGTTATATCATATATCACAGAAGATACCAAATTAGGATAAGTTAAAGTATTTAGCTTGGAAATATTTTAAAGCCTTGGAACTATATCTAGTAATTACTACTTAAATAAAATTGGAAATGTTAAGAATATATACTTTGATCCTGATCAATCAATGATTTGTTATCTAGACTAATTTGGAAATATTATTAATAATATATTTGAATAAAAAATATATACAGATAATATGGTTGCTGTTCCTGAAATGTAGAGGGAAGAAACTGCCGAACCAATAGATTATATACTCGATTTCAATACAAATGAGATCTTGGTTTATAATAATTAATCTGTTTGGAGATTAAATTATAATGTACTCATCAAAGTTTTTTATTTATTTAATGACTTAGAAAGAAGGAATTTTATAATCTTTAAAGATTCTCAACAAACAAGCTCTATTTAACTATTATATTTTGATTAAAAAAATGCAATTTATATCTATTAAGAAAGTAAAGTTAAGTACTTAACTAATTTTGATGATGACATATATGAAATGAGAAAATTTACCTAAAAACAAATGGATTTCAATATTCTGGTTTTTAAAGAGTATATAATAGTATATGAAGGAGATATAATAAATTAACCAAACTTAACTTAATATTATTTTATTAATGAAATCAGAACTAGAAAAATAATATTAATTGAAAATGATTATGTAATAATTTAAACTAATGACAATTTAATTATCGATTATGATTTTACAGAAATGAAAATTTAATTTTAATTCTAATTAGAAAAGAAGTGTACAATTGCTACAACATTAACTATCTTTGAATCAATAAGTATTTAATATATACTTTTTTCGTTAAGCACAGGATCAATTATCAAGTATGATTTGATAAATAAATAATTTTATTAATATGATACTTTCTTAAATGCAGGTATAATTGTAAAATTTATTAAACTCAGTCCTTAAAAATTCGTTCTTTCTATGAGATCAGGAGATATTTATGAAGTTGATGGATAGTAATTTTAATAATTACCAGTCTAAGCAATAAACTAAATATAAAAAAGCTTCTAAACTCCTTTTGATGAACCAAAATCATAGTAAATTAATTTTTTTGAGATTGATATAGAAAGGGATAGATACTTTTTAAGTATTTCAGAAGAGAAAAAGCTAGGAGTTTTCAGGATTAGCGATAATTCTTTAATAAAAATTCTTTCCTTTCCAGAAGAAAATTGGAAATATTTAGATATAATAAAAAATTATGTTATTCTATCAAACAAGTTCTAGCTTAATGTTTATAATCAAGATTTAAATTTTATCTCCTATTACAGAAGATCTAATAGATTAAATGTTATAACAAAAATAACATTTATATTAGATAATTACCTCTTTTTGGTCTAATAGTAAGGCATCGAAACAATCTATATTGATGAATAAAAGAAAAAAATTAGTTTGATTGACAGTATTTCACTTTAAAATCCTAAAATAGCATATTATTCTCTAATAGACAACAATAAAACTATTCTAATTCTAGGATTATCTTAGACAGGAGTTTTTGAAGAGAGACTAAGCTTGGGTTTTCTTCAAATGAAGATCGATTAAATTTAAAATTAAACTGATAAATCAAATTATGTCCTTTAATGCACATCTTAAATATAATATGATGACTCAATAAAAGCCCAAAATGAGTTTAATGATGTCTATTAAAGTCAGATTGGAGTTCAATAAAAATTTTTCTTCACAATCTTAATTAATAATGAGATTGAATAAATGAGTTTTTTAGAAAAGGATAAAGTTTAGTTAATAATTAGACCAAAGGATCAATACAACAATAGATTAAATATTAGAGAACTCTCATTCTTTAACATAAAATCAAATGTTTTTTTGGATAATTTTAGCTTTTATTTTATAGATCAATAGAAATTAATAAAATTCTAACAAAGTACTAAGCAAATAATAATTCAGAATACTAAAATTAATGATTAAGTATTATTAAAAGGAACCTCAATTCAAATACTAGATAAGGATAATGTTCATATAGACAATTTAACAATTGAAAATATAAGCTTAAAGTAAGAGAAAAGAGCTTTAAATGCTATGCAGTCAGAAACTAGTAGTTTATTTGACTTTTAAAATATTAGCAATATTCTCTTATCTGAAATAAAAATAACAAATTTAATATAAATGGAAAGTACATTTATATTACTGAATGCTTTTAATGTAGAAAATCTCATTATTAGATCATTAACTATTATTGATAGCCATATAAGCAATTTATTTATATTTAGCAATGTTTAAAAGTTGAGAATTATTTCTTTGAATATAACAAATTGCTAAGGAAACTAATTTGACCCGCAAAATAATAACCTTTTTTATATAATGACATTTAATGGAATTTAAAACTCCTAAATTCATTACTTGCTTGCTCGAGATAATTAGGAATTACTTTTTATATAATCTTATAAATAATATATTTAAGATAACATATAATACTTACTTTAAAATGACACCTTAATTATGGAAAGCTCAGAATTTATAGGAAATAAGTTTAAATTATCTTATTCAAATAATTATCAAATAAATTTAATTACACTTTAAAATTCTAATATAAAGTTAAATTACATTAATTATAAAGATAATTATGGAAATATCCTCATTGAAAATATAAATTACTTAAAGATTGCTAAAAGTACTTTCATATCTAACAATGGTGTATCTGGAGCTGCTCTATAGTTAGTAAAAATTTCTATTAGTGCATATATAATATATTCGAATTTTGAAAATAATTAAGCAACATCTAGTGGAGGAGCTTTGTCATCTACTGATGTCAATTAATTATTTATTGATGATAGTAGTTTGTTTAAGAATAATTTTGCATTAATTGGAGGTGCAATACGCTGCTCAGTAACATCTGAAGATCTTCTTCCCACAATACAAAGTGGTTTAAGAGTTAATGCTAAGTTTGAATTAAATAAAGTTGAAATATATGGGTAAAATGTAGCTACATATCCTTCTGGAATAATTCTGTCAATTAATTAAACTAGTTTAGACAATACTTAATAAAGTAATCAAATCTTATTTTAAGGAAAAATGAGCTATCTTAACAGTATAGATAATATTCTGATTCAAAATCTAATAAGCGGAGGTTTAGCATAATTTTCTTTACACTTATTAGATGATTCTGATAAAATTATTAATTTTAATTTAGATAAATTTCTTTAATAAAAGTATCCTGTTTAAATTACTCAAGAGTTAAATTCATATGAATTTGAAGTTGAGGCTCCTATTTCTTAATCAGATATAGAAATCAAAGGTGAATCTATATTAACTATAAAGTAATACGATTAAAGTATTAATTCATTTAGCTTTAAGCATCTCACTTTATAAGCGGCTCCAGATAAATAGATACAAAATACACAATTAAAATTAAAAATTTATCAATGGGACTAGAAATTTTCGTTAAATCTTTTATTGAAATTTAGAAAATGTGTAAGAGGAGAAATTTTAGTTTTAATTTCTTCAAAAATCATGGCCTGCAGATCATGTTCTGTTGGTACATATTCTTTAAATGATTTTCAAAATGATGATATATCTTCACAAACATGCAAAAAATGTCCTAATGAAGCTTTATCTTGTTAAGATAGTAAAATAGTTTTGAAATAAGGTTATTGGAGAGAAAATAATCTGACTGATTTAATAATACAATGTAATCAGTTTAAACCAGAAATATGTGACAATGAAAAAAAAGAAAGTAAATTAGGATGTATAGAAGGATATATTGGCCCACTTTGCGAAACATGTGATTATAAAGGAATAGTTTGGAATAATATTTATTCTCCTGGTTTTGTTGATTACTCTTGTCAAAAATGTAGTAATGATAGTTACCAAATAATGTATTTTATTTCTTTCTTTTTAGCTGTTCTTATTTATCTTTTATGGAGTATTATAATGTTTATGAACAACTATATATATAATGCTAGATGCACTTATATTAGATTCATGAATATGATACCTTTATCAAAAAGCTGTATATCTGATGAATCTACTTTCATAATTAAATCTTTACTAAACTATCTATAGATGTCATAAGTGCTATATCAAGTAGAAATGAATTTTATTCCACAGTTATTTACAGTTTTACCTTCTATTATTGGTCAACCTATGGGTAGGATTGTAGTTAGTAGTTCCTGCTTTTATATGAAACTTGAAGAAATATTAAAATTAGATTAAGAAATTATGGTTAGAACTGTCATTTATATCATAATTCCTTTCTTCTATTTACTTTTACTTTTTATCTTATTACTAACTTTCTAAAAATTCAAAAAGTTTTCAATTAATAAATACCATAAATATATGATGGTAACTATTATTTTCTTCTTTTTCTAACCTGATTCTATAAGTTACTTTACCTCATCATTAACCTGTAAGTCTATTGGAGATAAAAAATATTAAAGAAACAGTCTGATTGTTGATTGTGAGGATGGAAATTATACAAAATTTAAATATTCAACAACTCTTCCGTTTTTGATTTTCTGGGCTATTTTTCCTTTAATTCTATTAATCAAGTATATTATTGATACAAATAAATCTAAGAATCTATAATACTGTACTAATAAATTTAAATATGGTTACTTTTATTTAGAATACAAGTAAAAATATTATTATTGGGAATTCATAAGAATATACTTTAGAATATCTATTGTTCTTATAATGACTCTTGCTGTAAATTTAGATGAAAAGGCTAATATTTTATGCATAATATTGATTGCATTATATATTTCTTCTATTCATATATTTAGCCCATTTTAGATTTATTTATTGAAGAGACTGGAGATATTATCTAACTTTATAATGATAATTAATTCTTTCTTAAGTTTGCTGGATAAAAAGTATTCTAACAATGGATTAAAGGCTATTTCTTATTTAATTCATAATGGCATCATAGCTTTATTCATAATAATAGCAATAAAAATGAAGTTATAAGATAAAAGATAGTTTATTGTGAGAATAATAACCTACCTATTTAGAAAACTACTCCCTACTTGTATATTTTAAAGGATATTCAAAGAGAAAACTGTTAATAAATTGTTAATATTATTTTACTGGAAAAAAGTGAGAATAAATCTTCATAATCTCGCCTCTAGACGTATTGAAGAATAATTAAAAAAGATGAAATCTGATTAAAAAAATGTTTCCTAACAAAGTAATAATAATATTTTTAACTTTAATTTATTTATTTTAACCCATTTAATTTCTATCTATTTATCTTAAATAAAAAATAATTTTCAATAATTAAGTTAAAATTGAATTATTAAACAATTTTATAATTGTTATTTTATTAAATAGGAAAATAAAGTATTATATTAGATGAAGCTAAAAAGAATAATAGGAAATTTGAATTGGTTTCTGAAAATCATAGCCTTACTAAACTGACTTAGCTTAAAAACTCCTAACTCTAAAATAATTTTTCATAAACTTCTATATTTAATATGAAATATAGATAGAATGAAACTAATATATAAAATGAGGAAAACAATTTTAATGAAACATACTATGAGGAATGTTTACCTTAACAAATTTATAACCATAAAGAAGTTAATAATACAAAATCTTTCTAATTAATATTAAATTGATACATTTATATGAGTTATATGAGTATGTATATATAAATAAGGTAAATTTATATATTTGGATTTTTAAAATTAAATAATAAATTCCTTTAAATTAAATAATAGTATGATATTACAAATAATTTTGTAAAGAATTTAATTATTGAAAATCTTTAATGTAATAATTGTTAACACAAAGAAAATGTGTTACAGAGGTATTTCTATTTATTATTTGGTTATCATAAAAATTTTAATTTTGTATAGTTTAAGTGTACACATTTTATTTATTAATAAAAGAGAAAAAAATGAGGAGGAGTGACTAAAAATTATCTAAAAGAAAATGATAATAATTTTTTTATTAAAAAAATAAAATTTTCGAAGACAAAAAAAACCATTTGGGTCAGCGTATGATATTATTAATATTTCACTTATTACTTGAATTAGAAATAATTAAATATTTTAATGTATTTTAGTATTAAAGAAACTTTTAGATTGATGATTGAATGAGTATTTTGTTACACTTTTTTTAAAAAAATTGAAAAGAAAAATCACTAATTAATTGAAAATTGCTTCTTTAATTTGAAATGAATGAAATCAGTGTAATAATTATTAGTAATATCCCTTATTTAAATACGATTCAAAACAATAATCTTCTATAGAACATCATAAAAATTAAAAAATGCTAATTATAATCATAGTTTGTTTGTTGTATTATCCAAATTTGCAAATGTGTTGCAATGTTGGATGCTAATAATGTGAAGAAGGATAATTAGAATTTAGTTCCAAATGCATTGAATGTATGAATGGTTTCATTTACTCAAATTCTACTAATATCTGCTCACCAATATAATGCGAATTTAATTAATTTATACAAAATCTAGAAAATGATGGGTTTTCATGTGTCTCTATTTGTGAAAAAAACTCTCTCAGTTCATCTGGTGATAAAGTTTGTAGAAATTATTCCTAATGCACTTAGAAATTTACTCAAAATACATTTCTCTCTATGGACAGATTCATTAATGATATATAATCAATTAATGAAAATATGAGTTTAGTAGTTTACAGTAATTTTATGAATTTTGTTGATATTTAGACAGGTTCATTTCTAAGATAATTTAGATTTAAATAATAAATCACACTTATTAAATGTTTAAATGATAACATTTATTTATTTAGTAATGAAAATGAAGTGTTTCTTTGGGATAAATAGAAACTAAGCATTCAGCTCTTGTTAAAAGTTCAGAAAGGAATAATAGCTAACAATTTAATATAGGCTTACAATAACTAATAAATTATTTTCGTTATTTCTTTTACTGATAGTAATAAATAATTAATACTAACAGAATTAGTTAATTAAGTAGAGATCGTGTTATAATATGACTAATAAATAATTATTCTTAATAATACCATAATCTCACTAAATTAATTAAATTAACTTAGACTATATAGGGTTTCACAAAATAATTTAGGAACCATTTCTTTGGCTAATATAACTACTGAATTTATTTGCGGACACACGTAAAATAGTGTTAAATAAATCATCTTTAATAATTAAAGTACTAAATACTTTTTAACTTTTGAAAATACTAAAGGAATAAGTATTATATAGTTTTAAGTTAATAATTGCCAATAATTTGCTAATAATGAAGAGGCTCCTATTAAAATATCTATTAAGTAACTAAATTTTCAAGATATTTTACAGGAAGAGTTTTTTTTTGCTTCCTTTTAGGAGAATAAATTGAATATTTATGATGGAGATACTTTAGAGTTAAAATTTTAATTAAAAGAGATCAATTCAATAAAAGACTTTATCGTAATTGAATAGAATAAATATGATAAAAAATTGATAGCGCTAAATTCCAATAATCAAATTAATATATATAATATTGAATTTAACCTAGTATCTAAGATTCTAATGCTAAACATAGAAAGAACATTTAAAGCACTAATAGATAATCCTTAAAATTTATACTTTTTTAAATAATTAATTGCTATTACATCTTAAGATATTTAATTAATCAAAGATGATAATTACACTAATTAGATAATTGTTGACTATAGTAAAAAATAATTTTTAAATGAAGGAAAAGTTGTAAAATTATATTATGCTGAAGAAATAAATTTGATTTTAAGTTGCTCAATAGAAGGAAAAATAGTAATTTGGAATGCACTGAACTTTTAATCACCTATATTTTATGATAGTTTCTAAAGGTAAGGTTTAAGCTGCATAGATTTAAAAGTCTTTTAGAATAGTATTGTTGTAGCCCTGTTTAATAAAGAAATAGTATTATTTAATATATTTAATAAATTTATTTATAAAATATATTAAATAAATAATTATTAAGATGAGTTTTCTTCAATATAGATTATTAATAATTTAATATTTTTAATCTATAATAAAATGATTTAAATTTTAGATGGAATAGATAGTGAGATTACTACTTATTCATTGAAAGAAAATTCTAAATACATATTCATTTCTGATATTTTCAAATTGTATATGCTAGATGATTCTTCATAGATATCCATGTATTCATATGACTTAAACAGCAAGACAATAAGTAAATCTACTCTCTATTATCATTCTTAGTTCTAGATATTATATATTAATAGCTTTGATAAAAATGATGGAGGTAAGATTTATTTTTATCCAAATTATTTATTAATTACTTAACCACAGGTCATTTTCTATTGATAATTATATTTAAGTAATATTTCACTTTTATTAAATAGGATCATATATTATGTACTTTGATAATAATAATATGTTGTATATTTTGAACTAGGATTTACAAATTGAATACGGCCAATTATAGCTCTAAGGAGAGCTTTTATAAATTTATTAATTAAATGATTATAAATATTTTTTACATCTATTTGCTCCTTCTCTTGATAAAAGCTTTCCTTATGCTTTCTAGTATTTAGGATTAGAATAATAACCATAAATAATTACCTTTCATCAAGCCATATTTTCATCTTCTATTCTCTCTGTAAAATTAATGTAAAGAGATCATAATAAACCCTTATCAGAATAATATAACATGATTTTCATAGCGCCTTTAAGCTATGCTACTGTGATTATATAAATCTTTTGGAATAAACTTGAAAAATATTCTAGACTAGAGTAGATGATTTGGTCTTATTTATTAAATGAATCTACAAGTATTTGTAATAAAGCAAAGACATAAATGATTATTGGTGGAGTAGATGGAATGGTAGGAATATCGACATTTAGCAAATCAAGTAATATTGATAAAATATTTGAGTTAAGCTTACAATAAATTTAAAATAATGATTACATCTAAATGTAGCATAACTTTATCTTAGACAGATTATTTATTTTAACTAACTAAGTTCTATATATTATAGATATATTCACAAATAAGATAATAGAAACAATTAATAATAAGGTTAGTAATTCTTAATTTATAAAGTTAATTCTATCTTAAAACATGAATCTATTTATTATTTTCTCTTCTGAAGAAGTTATAGTAAAGAAAATATAATCTAATGAAACGTTCAATAAAATTATTACTATCTAAGGTAGTTTACTCAATTATATATAAGATTGTTTCTTAGATGAAAATAAAAATTAAATCTTAATATATGGTGATTCTTTAATATATTGTAATATTAATCTTTAGAGCTGTAAAAAAATATCCGAAGAAAGATTCAAGCATTTCAAAAATTGTTTAGTATTTTCTGAAATTATTATTTGCTAAACTTAATCTAACTAAATAATTTTTACGAACAGCTCTAATAATTACAATTTAATCAATACAGTGCAGATTGATACATCTAAACAAATTCAAATAGTTGGAGATGAAGAGAATTAAATTCTTTATATTTTTTCTAATTTTATTTCAATATATAGTCTAAATGGAGAATTTAAATCATTAATTGAAGATCTGTAAAGTGATATTTTTTAATTTCTTTAAACATAAGATTACTATGTCTCTATTTCACCTGAAAGTAAACATTTTTAAGTATTTATTTTTAATTGATTAATTAACATATTTAAATTTTTCGATTTAGTTCTTCAGATAATTTCAAGAAAAGACCATGTTTAAGTTTCTGTTATACGAAAGCCTGGGAATTATTTTTTCAAGAAAGCAATTTATGCTCACTAAATAAATTCCTTATTTTTCACTACATCTGATATTAGATAAGGGTAAGTTATGTGTTTTAATTTGAATACTCTTTAGACAGAAGGCTCTATTTTAAATAATTTCTATTAGAATAAAGTAGGGTAAGTTGTAAAACTAGATTATGATCCCTCAAACAAAAAACTTTATTATATTGATTAATATGGTAATTTTTAAACTGCTTTCTATGATTAATAGAAATTTACTCATAACACTATAGCCATTCCTGAAATATAAAATGGAGAAACAAATGAAATAGTAGATTACATTGTAGATTTTAATTAAAATTCAGTATATACTCATAATAATATGTCTGTTTGGAAATTCTCTTATCATATTCTCCTTAAAGGTTTGTCTTACTATTAGAAATCAAATAAAAACTATTATAGTATAATAAATTAATCTTAGTAAGCCTTAGTTATTTATTTTGATAATAACAATAATATCTTTACATATAATAACTTTAAAGTTAGCTTCTTGAATAAATTTGATGATGATATATAAGAAATGATACATTTTAAATAATATAATGAAGAAAATCTTATAATAACTTTTTCATCAAAAATGTTAATTTACTAAATTTAAGGTTTAGATTTATAAAAAGATTAGCCTCTTCACACAATAAATAATTTAAGAATTAAATAAATCATCTTAACATAAAACAATTACCTTATTATTTAAACATAGGAAAATCTTATTATGGATTTAATAATTTAATAAAATACTATTAAATTTTAATTTAAATTAATTCAAAATGCTTTTGTATCATCAACGCTATTTTATACTGATAAAAATCTTAATGATATTTTACTTATTGCAACTACTGATGGATGTATTTATAAATATTTAATTTCAAAGATTTAGTATGAAATATACAACCAATTTTAAAGTATTGGAATCACAATAGCATTAAAAATAAAAAACGAAGATAATTTGATTTTATAAATGCAATCGGGCTAATTTATAGAAGTTTATTCAGATTAATTAAACCTTCTAGATACTTAAAATATTGATAATAATATGTAAAATTTATCTAAATAAGTAGGTAGAGAAAAAATTTCAACTTTAAATATGATTGAAGTAGATTAGAAGAATTAAAGATACTTTTTATATTCTTAAGATTACAAAAATGTTGGCACCTATAGTATGGCGAATGATGAATAAATAAAAGAAATAACCTTTCCAAATGAAGATTTTTAATTATTTTATCAATATAACAAATATCTTTTATTAGCTGGATAATACTAAATTAATTTTTATGATATGAACCTAGAGTTCATAGGAAGTTTAAGGAGAGTGCATAATAAAAGCTTCATAAATTAAATAATCGAACTTCTTGATAATTATTTTATAATAGTTTAATATAAGGTATATGAAATAATAGCAATTAATGAAATAAGAAAAGAAATTATCACAATAGATTAATTTTAAGTAAGTAAGCCTAAAATAATTTATTTTAATTTAAAATAAAATATCTTTTAAATTATTGGAATTTCAGATATCGGAATTTTTGAAGAAAGGATTGGCTTAGATTAATTAATGAGTTTAAATCCATAATATTAATAAGATAATAAAATCTAAAGCCAATAATAATAATAATAATAATTATGCACTAAGGAAATTAATTATTAAGATTCAGTCTTACTAGCTAATTAGTACGATCTACTTACAAATAACAATTAATTTTCTCAATAAAAAATATATTTAATAATCAATATCTAAAATGAAATTGTATATTTTGACTATTTAATGAATACACAATCTTAAATAATATTTAGACCTTAAAGTAAGTAAGACAATAATTTGTATATCAATGAGCTATCATTCTTAAAATTAGAGTAAGATATCTATTTAGATTCCTTTTAATTTTAATTTATTACACAACCTTAATAAATGTTGTTTAAAGAAAAGATATTAAATATTGTTTTTCAAAATATTGCAGTAAAATAATAATATTTATTTAAAGGAACAACAATATTATTTTAAAACAAGTAAAAAGTTATTCTATAAAATGTAACTATTGATTCAACTTCTTTCATAAGCAAATTATTTAACAATCTAACTGATACTTATCTATTCAGATTCTAAAATATTACAGAAGTTTTACTAGACAGTTTTGAAATTACAAGCATCAATTAAGTTGAACCAAGTTATGGTATTATTTTTGCACAAAATATTAGCTAAATGATAATTAAAAACCTAATAATAAGAAATAGTTTCCTTTCTAATACATTAATTCAATTCTAATAAATATAAAATTTAAGAATAATAAATATAAAAATAGAAAATTGCCAATAAATAAATTCTGAATTTAAAAGATTCTACATCATAAATATTTTGGGAGTCACATACACTTAGATTCACTATTTTTACGCTAATCACAATACAGATTTATAAATACTGAAAGTAATTGATTCATACTTATAGAAAGGAGTATTTTTTACT
The DNA here is from genome assembly GCA_000260095.1 of Tetrahymena borealis. NCBI lineage: Eukaryota > Ciliophora > Oligohymenophorea > Hymenostomatida > Tetrahymenidae > Tetrahymena > Tetrahymena borealis. The sequence continues at coordinate 1,922,836 of JH651226.1, forward strand.
TTACAGAAAAGTGATTTTATTTTAGAGTAATCAGAAATTCAAAATAACACATTTCAAACATTATTTGAAATAAATAATTAAATAAATATAATTGAAATAAACTCTCCGAAAATATTGCTTAATTATATTTTCTTTAGTAATAATTAAGGAAATATACAAATAATAAATTCAAGAATATTCAAATTGATAAACTCACAATTTAATAATAACAG